>MU151139.1:0-11935 GCA_015584085.1 Macrolepiota fuliginosa MF-IS2 | reverse complement strand
TCAAACCGAAACCCGTCGGTCGAAGATGAACTCCATATACCCAACCCTGGTCAGCCGCCACAAAATGCTGGCTCTAATCAGGACACCAACTTTCTCAATAGTGCCCATGCTGGTTAGTATCCTGGGTGTAATTTCCAGCACAACACTGACATAGTATTAGCTATAATTGAATTGCCGGATAATATTGGACTATTCGCGCATGCTCATCGATTTGCAATCAACAATCCGACGATAATATCCCAATCTATCAACGAGGGGGCGGCCAGTACGCCTCCGCCTCCTAATTCCACTGACAGCTACTTACCCTATCATAGTACTGAAGCGCCTAGCAAAAAAGGTCATGTCAGGTGCAATTCATGATTCATCGGACCGAAGCTACCCTCCTCTATGCCACCCGGACACCCGTAAAAGCTTGAGAAGCCGCATCGTCGAGTGGGGAATGGGCGATGCCAATCAATGGAGGATGCTTTGGGTGTATGGCCCCGCAGCAGTTGGAAAGTCCGCGGTGGCTCAGACTATCGCAGAGCACTTCCAAAGTGCCGGACGTCTGGGGGCTACTTTCTTCTTCTCCCGGCCGAACCATTTCAACGATCCAGACTGTGTTATCCCGACCCTTGCCTACCAACTCGCGACAAAACACAATCGGTACAAGTATATCATCACCCAACGCCTCGCGGATGATCCCCTGATTCTCAAGAAGAATCTCCGCACTCAATTCAAGGAACTCATCATCGAGCCATTCCACATCCTCATGACTCAATACCCACAGACTGTTTTAGAACCATTCTTAATCATCATCGACGGCCTAGACGAATGCAAGGACAAACAAGCCCAGTGCGAATTCATTGATCTCATCAGCACCCACAGCCGACAGGTGGACATATTCCCGGTGTTTTGGTTGATCACCAGTCGCCCAGAGTGGCATCTCAGGACCATGCTTTCCAACCCCGACTTCCATACTACATGCAAACGCGAAAAGCTCGAAGTTAATGACACAGAAGCTCAAGATGATGTTCGGTGCCTCCTTCGGGATGAGCTCGAGAAAACGCGGAAGAAATACTGGGATCGCCTTCCAGCCAGCTGGCCACCGGAGCACAACCTACGTCAGATTGCTGTCACAGCATCCGGTCACCTTGGTTTCGCCTCTTTCCTGCTAAGATTCATCAGCGACGAGCAATACAGCAACCCACAAGGCCAATTGCAAGTCTGCATGTCGTTTCTTGGTGGGGGTGGGACTGTTGGTGCGATTAATCCCCTGCATGCCCTCGATCTTTTGTATCGTAAAATCTTCACCGATGTCCCCGCCAACGTTCTCCCCACAACCATGCGAATTCTTGGGCTTTTGATCCTTTATTCTCCTCAGCTCTCTGCTGAAGATCATGCAAAGTTCCTCAATATTGACCTCGCCTCTTTTCACCGGGCGCTCCAGCAGTTGCATTCAGTAGTTTACATACCTTCTACGGATGAACTCTGCTCAAACCTTCGCATCTATCATGCTTCGTTCTCTGATTTTCTCAAAGACTCCAATCGCTGTGGAAACTTCTCCTTGAACGAGAACGCCGTGCATTATGACGTGGCTCTCCAAGCCCTCCACTGGATGGAAAGCCTTTATCCACGTAAGACATTCACCTGAAATCACTCGGTCACTTGTACTCAATACCTCATAGATGTGCCGAATCCTTCCGCTCCATGTCGATCACATGTCACGTTGGAACACTTTGCAACTCATACTGTTTGGAAGGCATGTTGCGCGGTGTCTGGAAAATTCATCCCCGGCCTGGTCAGTCGACTCAAGGCCCTCAACTTCACCCGTTGTACAGTAGATCCCCAGCCTACATTTGGAGAATTTCTTTGGTGGTTGTATTCTCTTGTGAGTGAGGGAGCCTTTGTTGTATACATGACATACTGATTCTCTGGTATGGGATAAGGGAAGTCCTCTTAATCAGTCCCTGATTTGCCTTGTGGAGGAAGTTCCACAGGAACATACCCCCATACATTTGGGCT
Organism: Macrolepiota fuliginosa MF-IS2; assembly: GCA_015584085.1. Lineage (NCBI taxonomy): Eukaryota > Fungi > Basidiomycota > Agaricomycetes > Agaricales > Agaricaceae > Macrolepiota > Macrolepiota fuliginosa. Next base: position 9,931 of record MU151139.1, on the reverse strand, counting down.
CCTTCTATGGCTGCCCTGCCAGTCATTTTGCAGCATTTAACCCAGAGGCGGCAGATTCTCGCAAGTTTCCCAGAAAGTTAAAGGTTCGGCTCGGAAAAGTCGGTCAGGTGTATATCTTAGTCAATTTCTCCCCCGGTGAGGCCTTTACCTTTTATTACTCAAGTTTCGGTGATACCAACTACCAAAAATTCAACTTAGCCACGTTCGCCGGGCCCATCAACGAGACGGCCCAGAAAGAGCTGAACGGGCTGAAGCTCCTGAACTTCCAATTGGTCGAAACGAAACAGCAAATCCAACAGCAGGAGGAAACAAATGCAAAGAAAGTAGGGGAGACAACCCATACTGGAGGAGGGCAATGAAGCAGTGCGACAGGATGCAGATTCTGATCCTACAAGTTAGTTGTCATCGCCTCCGCGAGCGGGCATGAATATACCCCTAGCGAGTCCCCCCAACTGGGTTTCGCGCATTTGACAGCGTCGTGTTGCCGTCCAACGTTATTGGTTTCTTCTTGGTTTCTATGATAGTTCCCTGATTTATTTATTTTTCTGTGGAAGAGTCTTTGACATCTATAGATATAGTCATACTTATTGGCCAAGAGCTTTTGATGACAAGGTTTTGGGGCGCGAGGTTAGGGCGGGCTAAGCTATATTGGCTTGATCAAGGACGACATCCAAGGTGATCCTCGGGGTCTCAGTCCCTATGGATCGCATAATCTATGAATGATCCTCCATCTTTGATTGATACATACTCATGCGACCATTTACTGGTCGTCATGCACCAGCAGCGCAATAATAAGCACTTGAGAAACTATAGACAAAAACGCACCATCCCACTCAGAATCACAGGAACGACATCATACAGCGTGACACTCTTGTTTTTCCTCATTCTTGGTCAAACTGGCCTGTTGCTTCCCATCTCGAATCTGAAACATCGATCATGTATGCAGTGAAAAGTGTGCCCTTTTTCGGGCCTTTCGCCTGGACTCTGTTCAGTGTGTTGCTTAGGTGGCTTCGCGCGCGGCGCCAGCGGCCTTGTCGGTAGCGGCGATAGCTTCAACAGTAGACTCATGAACACCGTTGTGAACCGACCTGAACGGGAGGTAGGTCGGTCTGACGCCGAATGACGGGTCGAAGTGCACATCATACTTACAACTTGCCTTTTCCGAGGAAACGCTCTCATAGAGCCGCAAACCGCAGAAACATGTGACTCTCCTTTTGTTCGATTTAGTTAAGTTGGGTACTATTAGAGAAGACAATGATGTTATTATGTCTCCATAAGCGAGATCGACTGGCGAGCGATATACATAATTCTGGTCGAGGCGTTACTCGGTCGCTCCGCGAGAACGTTGTTCGTTATCCGAAGAGCGCCGGTAAAGGAGGTGAGAGGACTCGTACTCATACATATCCCCAGCATCAATCGGATTTCTGGCCGCGTGGGTCGGGGGCAAGGTTTTCTGCTTCTTTGTTGCTAATTCTCAGGAGAAGTGTGGTGCACCTGGTCTTGCACTAGAGTCATGGAAGAGATATGCGTCAGGTGGTTGAGCTACAAAGTCAGGGCCCAGACTAGTGACACGGCTAACTTTCTCATGGCTATATCAGAAAAAATTGAAAAAGAAGATGTGAAATCTTGATGTCCCAGGGAGGATTCGAACTTCCGGCTTCTCGGAGCAGGTGAACCACAACGAGATGATTTAACCACTAATCGACAAGGACGTTGGTTGGTCAGTCGCAAATGGAGCCTATGACCCCATGTTAGTGAATTATCTCTCGCGGAGGTAAAATACAAGCGAATATGACCTCAGGCCCTTCTTGAGGCCCATAAGTTAGACCTCTTCCGCTGTTGTACAAAAATGAGATCGCTATGGCCGATGGCGCGTAGGAATGTGCTTATGTAATACAATGTTTGAAACTAGCAAGTTGATGTGATGTGTGAACATTGTCGACTCCAATGGCCAAAGACAAAGACTACGACGACGATACATCTGAACTCGAGGTCTCTTCTCTTGAAACACACTTCGTCGAACGTGAGGACGATAGCGAAACGCTATGGGAGGTGCTTGAAATTGTCGCCGAGAAGAAGAATCAATATCGAGTGCGATGGTCAGGCATCAATCCTGAGACTGGCAAGCCGTGGCCGCTGGACTGGGTGCCCAAGACGGACTGCACGGACCCATTGGTTGTTACTTGGAAGCGCAAAAAGGCAGAGAAGAGGAAGAAGACAAATTCAAGACGGAAATGTATGTATTTTTATAATACGATGGACTAGTGCCACTCACTTGTCTTTCAGCAGCTGGGGAGAGTCGCGCATCGACGTCGTCCAAGGTCTCTGCGGCATCTTCTGCAACGGTCACGCGCTCTACAGTCTCTGGATCGTCCAAGTCTAAGCTCGTCGCCGCGGGAACGAAGAGAAAGAACAACGAACGCTTCCAGAGTCCAGAGCTCGCCATGCAAGACGGCATATCGTTCATGCGCCCGCGCAAGAAGCGGAAGATCGTATCAGAAACATCGCTCGCATCTACGTCCAAGGTTAAATTGGACCTGCGAAAGGAGGAAGAGGAGTTAACCGACGATGAACAGAAGCCTGCTACTGTAAAGTCCAATAAACGGTTGATCAGAAACAAGACCATCATCCAAGACAGCGACGTGGATGAGGAGCCTCCCAAGCCAATACTCCCAAAGAATAAACCTGTTAATTCAATATCCAAGTTAACTCCCCCTATTTCACGAACCACTTCACGTTCGGGTGCAACTCAGCATGAATCAGCGGGTGATGAAGATACTACCACAATACGGCGACCGGGCAAGTCACGTAACAATGCATCCAAAGAGCCCGAACCAGTGTATTCATCAGATTCTTCTGACAACTCTCTACCCCCGCCTCCGCCTCCCAAACAGCGGCTTGCGCGAGCCACTTCAGGTTCAGCTCGTGTATCAAATCATCGCTTATCGACAAATGCAAGAGCAGCCAAACGACCCGTTCCTCTGTCCTCATCTCCCTCTCCACTCCCTTCACATTTGCTAGTGGCACATTCCTCACCCTCTAATCCATCTCCCAACTCTTCACCCTCATCCTCACCCGTTCCTCTTCCAAAAGCTACAAGATTAGAAGTTCTTCAGAATGGGTCTTCTCATCCTAGTGAACGCGACGACGGGTACGATAGTGCTCTTGAATACGCGGACTATCCCGCCCCACCAAGCACGCCACCACCGGCACAAGCACAAGTACAACCCAAGCCCTCTCTCTTCCTCCAATCCCCCACTCCTTCTCCTACTCCTTCACCACCTCCCTCACCTCGTTCTGCTCTTAGTACCAGAAAATCCCGCACAGCAGAGGCGGGAGAAGAAGTAGGAGCAGAAGTCGTCCCCGAAACCGAGACCGAAGAATCCCAAGGATCCCAACATCAAAGCCTCACACCCGCCCTTGCGGTATCGGAACCAACACCATCAACGTCCGAAACAAAGCTTCACGCACTAAGCGCCGACGCTGCTCAGTTGACACCTGGCTCACTGTCAAGAAGTGATTCGTTCGTTGGGCGGATGAAGCCCCGTACCCCCGGCTCGAAGCGGAATGTCCCAGACACCGACGTCCTCGAATTACCTCATCTCTTCCCTAACGGCACTGGCTCTGCGAGCCCTCCCCCACGTGCGAAGAAGACTCTACACTCCATCCCACAGATATCTCCGTCTAAATTCTCAACGTTACCGTCTACTATTGAGAGTACTGATTCACGTAATGGTGATGGCGTGGGCCACGATACGATAGAACAGTTCGATTCTCCGGATAAGCCCTCAGCTAGGGGGGTGAAACAAATTGGGACATCTCAAGAAGTACCTGAGTCGTCTAATGGTTCTGGAGGGACGAGCGGTGGGAGTTTGCCTGTCCCGCCAGCGGCGACAGATGTTCTGAAGAAGGGTGTCGCGATGGCTGAACGCGCGAAACTTAATGGGAACGGGGATGTTAAGGGGGTGTTGCCCATACAGGTACAGGCTAAAGTTACATTGGAAAGCCTTGTCGAGAAAGGCAAAGGCAAGGCGAATGCACCTAGCGATAGCGGCGTGGATATGGACGAGGAAGAGGCTGAACATTCATTGGAGGAATTTGCGGATTCGTTTGTGGATTATGAAGGTGGTTTGGGTGAAGATAGAGGGGAACAGGGACACGATACGTCGAATAGGACGGAGGGTACAACTAGGGATGCTACCAGCGTTCAGCAGCAGAAGGCGGCTCTAAGGCAGGAGGAAGAGGAAAGCACCCAGGATTTGTTGATGGAACTCGAGCAACGGCGATCGGTACCAGATGTCAATGAGGGTTGGGCGCACCCTGTCGTGCCTGATGTTGGAAGTTCACAGCAGCAGCAACAGAGTGGCGACGAAGAAACGGCTGATGCTATCAATTCTTTGGATGTTGTGCCACCCAAGGTGAGTATATTCTACAGATATGCGTTTTATATGCATTAGTAAATGACGGTGTATCATCGCATAGTCGTCAGGACCAATACTGCAGACACAAACACCTCAAGATGAAGCGAGTCAACCTCAAGTCACCTCTCAGCTCTCACCGGAAAAACCATCCCTGTCCAGTCAATCGTTGGACCATTCATTCGAAATACCCGCTACGATATCTCCAACACGCTCACTAGCGCCCAAACCACACCTCTCAGCCCCGCAGACACAGGTATGCCCCTACACACACCTACATTTACCTCACACACTCTAACGCTTGTACAGGATGGCACCAAGCAAAACCTCGAATCCGCAATGACGCTCCTCAACAAGAAATCCGAAGAAATCTCGCGTCTCGAAGCAATCATTCAAAACCTCCAAACACCTAACACTACACTCGGGGCCTCCTCCCTCTTGGGCGAAGCTGAAAAAGCATCCTTCCTCGCGGCAGTCGAATCAGCGAACAAACGCGCCGTACAGGCTGAGAAGGATGTGAATTTTTTCCGGGATTTGTATGGGACCCAGAGTGCGTTTGTTGGGGAACTGCAGGCTGAAAATAAAGACTTGCTGTCGAGGGCTGAGATTGCGGAGGGGCAGGTGCAGACTGGACTTGGGGGGATCCGGGAGACGTTTGAATTGAGGATGAAGCAGTTGGAGGGGGAAGTAGACTATCATAAGCGTATCGCTACTTTCATCGTGGAGCAAGCCCACCGGACACAGGATGACGAAATACGGCGGAGGGCGGCAGAACATCCAGAACTGGAGCAGCGTTTGAAGGAGATGCAGGCGGAGATGCAAGCACGGTTGGAGGGTGCGAAAGCGATGATTGACGTGTTTGAGAAGCAGCTTACGGCGAAGGATCGAGATAATGAGAGGCTGAAGGAGGATAAGAGGAGATTGGAGGTGGAGGTAGAGGCCGTAAGGAAGGAGTTGGAGGAATTGAGGGCGGAGGTTGAAAGGCTGGGAGGCAGGGTGGCGCGTGGGGATGGGGGCGGGGATGAGGTGGTGGCTCAGGTAAAGAAATGTACAGATGTGGGTGCAGATGAGATAGTGAACGACATGGCGAACGACGTGGCGGTAGTGACTGCGCAAGAACACGTCCCCGTTCTTGGTGAAGTCCAGGTGTATCGATGTCGTTGGAAGAAGGATGGAAAGGAACACTGCGATGCTATGTTCTTTACAAAAGAGGTGCGCTTCTGTAACTCCTATAACAGACTGAGCTGAATTACTGTTGCAGGAACTTCAACGTCATATAGAACTCGGTGGACACTTGGAATGATGATATCTAGTTTTGACAATTGTTTTTCTTTGTTTTTTTTTTTTTTTTTGGAAATTGGTTGTTTATGCCATGTTGTAGGTTACTGGAGCATGATTGATTCAACGATACGAGCGGAATTTAAACCTTCCCCTGGCCCTTCATTGCGTCACATTGCATTGGCAAATCACCCGTATACAGAAATTAGTAAGCAAAACATTGGTCATCTATATCCCAAGAACACGCTCTTGAAAATTATCCTTTATACTACTATCACGCGCGAGTAGTGGTGGGAGGCGGGAGGCCACAGTTGGGTGGGGCGTTGGCTAATCACTATCTCAGAAAATGTCGTGCAAAGAGTCAACTGATGTCACGCACGATCATCCTGGACCACGAAGGGAGCAGATTGGGCCGGTTGCCCCGTGGCGTCACTAAGACGGATGCCGAAATTGCCTGGTAGGCATGAACGAAATGTACGATTTGACAGAGGTTATAGGACTCACCAGCAGGCTGGGCCAGCCAGGTAAACGTGGTACCCCGTTGCAAACCAAGATCAGCGACGGGAGGACCGCTCGGATCATTTGCGGGCAGGATGCTGGGATGTTGATGATATGACCATATAGAGCACTACCAACAGCAAACTTACCTCTGTAAATACCCAAGCAGAGTATAGACAGGTTCCTTGATCAGTAATTGCGAACGAGACTAACAGCGAGAAAAACACGAACCAACAAATAGGGTGCTGCGGGAAGTTCATTAAAGAATGATTTGACAGGAGCATAGAGGACATTACGCACGAATCCCTCCAGACCAGGAGAGTTCAGTGGGTTGGCAGAGAACGACATTCGGACTGCGAAGGCGCATCAAAACTGGAAGCAAAAGGTGATGCAAGAGTACTATACGGGGTATTGACTATCAATGGCTGGGCGAAGGCGCCTGCAGCCAAAGCGAGAGAAACCAATGCAGTCTTCATGGTGGTTTTTAGTGGGGAAATAGTGAGAGGGTGACCGCCAATACGGGGGATTTATAGGTAGATATGTATCGTCTATCAAGCCTCGGGCTATTCCCAGACGCCTACCGACATCCTCGGCACAAGCATGGCAAGGGCAGGGCTGCCCTTGTGGAAAATTCTTGAGATCAGAAGACCTGAAAACTGCTCACACAAATGAGAAGAATGTATGATTGATGAGATGTCGTTTTTTGAAGCAAAACTGGAGAACATGAAAACAACTTGGAAGAGGACAGGATCCATCAAGTTTGAGTCAGGTTCCGCCAAGATCAACTAAGTCATACCTATAGCTCTTGCTAATACGAAACTCTTAACTCGAGAATTTGTGGGATACATAGACCTCGGCCGTCGTGCTTGGTAACGCCAAAAATATTGCCGAACGACTTCTTGAAATCTTTGGCCTAAATCTTCGCACTCAGAGCGGCCGCTTAGTACCTTAAAATAATCGAGAACGGCCCAGCGACCTGGACACCCCTCTACCCGCTTGTTGCGACGCGCCGTTGTTACTCAGCTTCGGTTTTACCTTCCCTTGCCATGACTGTCTGAAAGTCCCTGTTAATTGGTCGCCAAATTGAGGTCGATTCGCCTCGTTGCGGGTGTATTGCCCCGATAAATAAGAAATTCAAATCCCCCCAGGTTCTGTGGCCATCTCACCATAAATAATCTGGTTTTTGTCGCCGTATGGTGATGCTGGGCATGAACTGGCAGTGAAGTGGCGAGGGACGAGTCCCGAAAAACTTGATGGGGTATGGGGAAACCGCACGCTCGGAACCGTTGGTTGCGCGCAGCACCAGAGCCTCTCACATCCTCCTCTTGTCACCCTCACCCTCACCCGGAAGCTTTCCAGCCTCATTCTTGTCGAAGCAGGCATAGTAAATCCAACCCTACGTTATCATATTCTCACGACAATCAAGGTCCCGTCCGACTCTTACATATTCCATCTCTTAGTATACCAGCCACTCACTCCTCAATGCATCAGAATTGACACCCCGTACAACACCCTTTTACTTCTCTAGTTCGCTCAACATAGCTTAGCATTTATTCTCCGTGCCAATCTCCGCATCATCACCCAAAATGATGAAGTATTTAGACCAATCCCAACCCCCTACTACCCCCGTCTCGAACGGCGCCAACGATAACTCGGGCGGCTTTCCAGGGTTCTCCACGTTCGTTTCCTGGGACTTTGGCGAAACGATCATGGGAGTCGGTACGAATATCGTCATAGTCTGGTGCCAAAAGTGGTATAATAAATTCTCCAGTATTGAATGCTATTAGAAGGATGTGCTCCATGTTGACTTTTCAGACAACCTGTCTCATCGTGTGCCATTAGATGGTGGTTGTGGTGTCGCAGTCCTGATTCTTATCTGGTCGCCGGAATCCGAGAGTGAATGCCAACTCGCTACAGCAATGACTTGGGCTGCATGTTGCTGGTTTGCGGTGGGCGGCATACCTGATATTCTGACAGAGCCGAAGCATTTTAACCCCCTGCTATCTAACGTTGCCCCGTCTATCTCACTAGTATTTTCATTTTCTGAACTAGCTTAACATACTCGAGGTTTGGCCCGAATCCAACCCTTTAGTTCACATTTGACTATATAGTGGTGGTAGCTCCACCGGTGACCTCGGCCCTTCCAGCAACCTAGGACCGCTGTCAACGTGTTGTAACGTCTTCCTCTCGCTCAATCTCTCAGCCATGTTGTTGCTACCACCAAGATCAACTGGATTTGTTATCATGGTTCCAACAGTAGGTCCACCGCTTTGTCCATAGCTATCCCCGTGCCAGCTCAACCGCACTTTTTCAGTAATTGGTGCTTGATGGGTGCCAGGTCCGCCTCCAGTATTTTCCCTTCCCCCTTCGTTGATAGCACCTCTCAGTACCAGGTTTTGCCACTCTGTGGATGAGCCCAAAACGCCAATGTTGGCCCCGCCACCATCCTGACCTGCTGAGGACCCATGCAAGTGCGAATTTTCGTGCTCAGTGGGCCCCGCCGTGAGAGGAGGTCGCAATGGGATTAAGTTCTCTCGGGGATCCATTGCGGTGGGAGCGGTAACGCAGCTCCTACCAATGTTTGTTGGGATTGATACAACCGAGGCTGGGTGTGAAGAGTTATTAGGTGAAGCCACAGCAGCACTACTTCTGTAGACCACATGGGATGATTGGGGCAGTTCACCAGCATATGGAGAAGCAGAAAGCCCGAGAACAAATGGTTGGGCCCCGTTCTTCGAGTACCATTGGCCCCCCTCCGAAACCCCTGGATATAGTTTTCATCTGTCAGCATTCCATTCATTGATCAAGGAAATAAGGTCAAAGGGGGCTGGGCCAACAAGATGAGCCTAAAATAGAATGGGACTTACATGTTGAAGACTGCCTGTCTTGTTCCCCCCAATTCCCCTCTCCATTTTCACCATTCCATCGGATATCAGTGCCATTGACCCCCTCATCAGAGAAGTTGTACCCCACAGCATCCTGATGATAGTGCTTTTCCTCTTCCTTTTTCTTCGATCTCCTCCTTCGAATATAGCATACTACACAGCCCATGATAATGAGGACAAAGCCAAGGTCGCCCAGAACAACTCCAGCAATTACCCCTTTTGATAACTGTCTGGAGGGTGCCATGCCCCCATGTCCACTTGGGTCATATACCATGAAGTAGTTAAACCAGATTGTACCTTCCCCTGGTTGGGGATCAAGATTGACTTTCACCATAGTTACTGTCAACTCACTTATCCACTGATCAGCTCCCCCGAATTACAGAGAAAAAGTATGAGACTGTCTTACTGTTGGGTAATAGTCAGAACAGGCAATGACCAAAACTGCTGGTGATACAGTAAGGGACAAAAGCATTGCAATGTTTCACATGCTTGGATAAATGTCCTAATATCTCCATATATATTGTGGCTGTGCACTTCATAATTTAAATGAAGGTACCCTTACATCTTATCTGTAGATCTGCAAAGTATGATTATGTAATACTCTGATCTGGTGGAGCTATGAATTAAATATTGATTTAAGTGCATTGGAATGCTTTTGTCCCTCTTGAAATTTATATACTAAATGGGTATTCTAGTACTTGGTATGAGCCCCCTTGGCCTTCAAAATTGCCTGAACCCTTCTAGGCATACTCTCTATCAGATTCTGACACACATCTGGCTTTATGGCATCCCACTCCTTTTGTGTCCTTTCCCACAAGGCATTCATCCCATCAGGAGGGGAATCATACTCTC
>MU151138.1:0-88119 GCA_015584085.1 Macrolepiota fuliginosa MF-IS2 | reverse complement strand
GTAATCCAACTAACTTGCCGTAGGGGAGAGAGTAGCCGCAACCCCTTGTAGAGATAACGGGGTGCCCACAATGACTGTTCCGTCAAAAGACTCCGATTATAAATATGAACATTTTATTTTTGCCATTCATCATTCCTATCCATTCGTACCAAAGAAATATTTATATTTAAGTCTTAATTCGTATCACGCTCCCCTTCTCTTGTTCCAGCATGTTTCCTTTCTGGCTCAGTGGTATCTCATCTACTTATATTTCACTAATTGATTCACTGTTCTGATCTTACTACACCTTCTCTTATCTTATGAAATTGTTTGGAGAGACGCGATATGACGAACCCTTTCCCCTTTTGTCTTTCTCACTTCCTTTTACAGTCCACATTTCATATACCCACTAAAAGCAGGTCCAGCCTATAACATTCCCGGTTCTATTGGGAGGCAAAAGAGCGAGTAGATACAGCGTAGACTACTTGTATAGGCATGGTCCTTAGTGAGCGGCTAAGGACAATGTGTGTCCGACTCGGACATTTCACTGATTGTCCGGATATGCAAGTCGTCGTTCCAACAAGTCCCTACACCAGGCTTTTAACTACGCTAACTAGATATCCTACCTACTACTTAGAGAACCGATTGATGTCTCCACAGTCATACCCAGACTTCAGCATCTGAAGCTCTGAGGGCTGTGAATTTGATTCTCGTGATAAGCCATAACCGTATGTTGATTGTGGTGGACATCCTCTGTCACCTTCCTATCATGCTTTGTCAGTTGGTTACCCTGACTTCGCCATTCGTGACCCATGGAACTGAACCTAGCAAGGAACAGCCCAGTTGCGCTCGAATATATCCTCTGGGTTTCACTTGCTATTACGCTGTATGTCAGTCGAGAACGGACGCACAGTGGCAAGTGCATAGTTTCAGTTAGAAATATAGACAAGGCTCGAATAACAAAGGGGTTCGCCAGTGCGAGCCACGAACAGTGGAGTCGGGGTAAGCCATTGAGGCAGGCTGGCAAGCTACGTAAGATAAGTACTGGGGAACCACGGTCGAGTGCCCGCATTTGAAATGCATTCGAAACCTGACAAGTATATAGGTTCTGTTACGTAAATTAATTTAACCACCGCAGAAATGTCCACTTAGCATCACCGCCTCTGTTGCTTCTCATTTCATAAGGTACTGACTTCGACAATCGAGGGCATTTATACCACATTCAAGTAACTAGTGATTTATGGACATATTGTATGGGATAAGGGGAATAAGAAAAAAGGCAAACAATCTTATATCCTGATCAGAGTACCCTGAGTGCACTATTTGGGTCCATCTGAGACCTCTCGATTGTTCCAGACTTCGTAACAACTCTCCTGTGTTTTGCACGTCCCAAGAACGGTCCATCATCGACATCCCTCAAATAATATGACCAATCTGCGGTCATATCCTTCTCCGTCTGCGAGAACCCATTGCCAAGGAATGCAAATCGGTTTCCATTATAGCTGAAGTTGAAGTCTTCATAGCGGGGGTCTGATATCGTTTCTAGGTAGTGCAGGGAGCTCCCGACCCAAAGCGCAGTGATTTTGCCTGACGAGCTGCCACTCTTGTACCATGATCGACACTCGAGGTCCCAGACCATGCGCTTCATCTGGGCGTCCTTATACTCCATCAGATCTTGTGCCGCTTCGAGTTTTGGGGAGATGCTATGAATATTCTCGGTTTGGTAACGGTTGATGAACTTGAGCATATAGTCCACCTGGGCCTCTGGAGGAAATACGCATCATTAGAGTGGGGAATGATGGTGAACAGGACAGTAACGCACCTAGGACGATGAGGAATGGTCCATTGCCGACGGGACTATTTGGACCGGCCATCATGAAATAGTTGGGGAAACCAGGTGCAGCAATGCCCAGATAACTTGTCGGTTCATCTTTCCATGCTTCTGCGAGTGATTGTCCGTTCGACCCTATGATCGGGAACCTAGGGATATAACTGGTATCGAAACCAGTAGCACAGATGATCACATCCGCGGCGTATTCTTTGCCCTCGTCGCTAATCAATCCCTTTGCCGTGATCTCCTTCACCCCGCTCATCACAACCTCAGTCTTCTCGTGCACCAGCGCTTCCAGGTATCCAACCCCGGGTGTTATCCTCCTGCAACCCACACCCCATGTTGGTATGACCTTGTCTTCGAGTCCGGATCCTTTGAGCTTCTCGGCCATCGCATCATGCATGGTAGATGTAATGGCCTTCTGCAATGGAGAGTCCTGGATGAAGAGAGGGTAGAGTCCGTGAATACCTGTGTCGAGCTCTCGGCGATGATCCTCGAGCTTCTTGGGGTTGGCAGCAAATGCCTCTTTTTCCTCGGGGGTGTAGTGACGCTGCTCGAAAGCTTGGGTTGGGAAAACCCATGTTGGGGACCGGTTGAAGGTGACAACTTTCTTGACTTTGGGAAGGATGGCAGGGAGGACCTGTATGCCTGACGAACTAGGGTGGTGGTCAGTTGATTTCTTGAGTGGAAAAATGAACAGTGGACATACCCAGTCCCGATCAATGCAACAGTCTTGTCGGTCAGGTCAAGGCTCCTGTCGTATTTCGCGGTGTGTAGCACATCTCCTTCGAATGTATCAAGTCCAGGTATGTTAGGCCATTTCCATGCATTTAACACTCCACTCCCATTGATCAGGAAGTGGCACCAATCATGGGTGGTATTACCAGTTTCAAGGTCAGTGATCTCGATGTTCCATTGCCCCTTCTCGTCGTCCCACTCAGCACGAGAGAGACGCTTCTTGAATTGGCAGTACTTGCGGAGACCGTACTTATCAGTGAAACGGGAGAAGTATCCGTGTATTTCGTCCGAGCTTGCATAGACCGAGGACCAATTGGGGCTGGGCTCAAAGGACCAGGTGTAGGCGTGGGCTGCAATGTCGCAGGCGCAGCTATGGTGTCCATGTCAGCTTTCATGACACCAAAAATTGAAAATTAAAAGGTGGGTACCCTGGATATTTATTTTCGAGCCATGTACCACCGATATCTTCGTTCTTCTCATATAAAGTGAGCTCGAAATTCTCGAAAGACCGTTGTAATTTGTAGGCGAATAGAAGACCAGAAGCACCTGCTCCGATGCAGGCGATCTTCAGGGATCGTTGATCGTGGATTGGCTTGTCCCACAATGGATTGGAAGGGATGCTCTGTGCATTTGACGACTCGAGGGGTATAACAGCAGGCATGATAGAAGCAAGACAAGTGAGAGTAGTACTCCCTCATTCTCTCATTCAGGTTATATACTGCTATGAACCTGAGGCCTACCGAACTGCCCTGACACGGAGACTTTGCCATCCCAGAGATTCACGATACATCACGGCACTTAACCGTAACCCTTCGCCGCCCAGTCTTACAAATAACAAGGTGAGCTGACCGATGCAACCCGATTGTATTCAGTAGGTTGGGGTTATTGGGCTTAATAATGTTGGCTAACGCTGGTGTCCGGAAATATCGCCCAGAAAAATTGCGGGAGGAACAGGAAGAGGACAAATTTGGCGAGAAGCAGGTAGTGAGTCAGGTATTGCTGTCTAGAAGATGACAATTTGTGCGGCCGACATCGGTAAATTTGACTGCCATGTTGTGTAATGCACGGACGTAGTGCAAGGTTAGGATGAACCAATATCCCGAAAGCCAGAGCAGTCCTCAACCAGTTGACCGATTGTCCAGATTCAGGAGCCAGAACTAGGATACATGTAGGAATGAGTGCGCGATGAGTGACAACGGAACGATTGTTAAGTCGCAATACACTGAGAGCATAATCGGAACTTGGAAGAGGAAAAACTAGTGGCCAGAAGATGCGGCCAATCTCCAGATTTGTGGGACTAAGGTGAAACCAACGAGTCACCCCACGTCAGGCCATCTGTCCGCTGTGGCCGCTGCCGATGCTCCAAGGGGTAAGTACAAGGGGTAAGTATTAGTAATTAGTGGGGGTCTATTTGTGACAGTGATCATACTGTCACAGAAACTCAGGCATGCAGATCCTGTGGTTTGCATGCTTATTGACCCTTGTAGATATCTCGCGAACTCATAAAGGTTAAGACATGGCACCGCCTGCTTAATTCTCGTACACAACATTTTCACAACAGGTCTGGCCTATCGTCTAAGAAATACTCCATGCATCGTATCGGAATCGTATGAGTGCTACCTCAGGATACCAATCCCGTATACGGCAGCACTTCTAGTTGTGGTTTCCTCCCATTGGACTCACTGCCAAACACCCCTTACCTCCTACCTATCAGACCCATGCTCTTCTCCTTTGTCACTTGAAGTGGAGACGAATGCATCCCACCTACCCCCCTTTATTTCTTGTTGACAATGCTTCGACTTCTCTGGTCTGCTTTCATTCTTATGATGTTCCAGCCCCGGAATAGTTCACTTAGTTACTTGCATACACTCCGAATTTGCCGAGATAAGACAGTCATTATGACGGCTCACCAATGCTTTCTATCTGATAACGATAGTCCAATACTGGTACGAAAACCATTCTTTTTATTTGGCAGGAAAACGCTTGAATTTTTAGAACCGCACGATGAAATCCGAGTCCTCGGAAAAACAGATATAGTAAAAGTTTGACATCAAAAGCTATCATGCGCTTCCGCTCTGCTGCGAGATAATGCTGCGCCAGTGCCTCGTCGAGTACAAAGAAGGCAGAGAACCTCCAAGCGTTTTCATGAACAAAACCGTAGGAATTAGCAATATAGGAATAGATACACCATCGGCCACAGAACAATTTCAAATGAAAAGACAAATGTCGATCCACTGTTCAGATTTCAAACTTCATTGAATCTCAACGCGTAGCGACACGGATGCTCGAGAAGCAATCGCTGAACCCATTGCGTTCCTTGCGTCTTGCACAAGAAGATTGATTGTGTGCTGTTCAAGAAATACCATCAATAACAAGTCTACCACTGGAAAAGGATCAAGCGGGATGCTGACCATCATCCAATTCCATATAAGCACCAGCCCGTTGCGAATGGGTAACCAAATCATTATGAGGGTTGTTCCACCCTTTTCCTTTAGGATTTTAACGAATGTCGTAAAGCCTGAATAATATGAGTATAACTGGTCAAGCAGAGACACGATGAGTATTCAGGCCACAGTTGTTAAAAATGAACTCACCGTTTGAATCCACGAATACCAATTATTCGTATCTCTCCCACCCTGGCGCGGAAATAGTCTCGAGGACAGCTAGGAAGACGACATATGACTATCAACGTGTTAAACAGTGCGAGAAATATAAGTGTAGCTTACAGCACTCAAACCCAGGGCTCTGGACCACGGAAATGGGATTGTATGGGTCATGGCCGGAACTTCCATAAGGTCAACTCGACACGACAACGTCGGTACGTGACCATTAATGTGCAGCGGAAGAGGAGGGCGAATTTGAAGGTTATATCGTTGAGCTGAAAATGGTACGATTCCAGGACGAGGTGGATGAACGCCAGGGAGACGGCTTTCGCGCGAATCCGCAGTATGAAACGGAGGCATCGCGAATGTTACTTTTCCGGTTCAGCAGTGCCAGAAAGGACAAAGAGAGGGCGAAACTGGAGGCTCAACGGAAAGTAAAAACGCGACAAAGAGCGTGTAGGTTGAAGGAATGCTGTAGGGAGGAGAGGGGAAAGGAAGGTATTTGGAAGACCGTGAATTGTATTGAAATACGTATTAGCCCGACATTCATATTTCCTTCTTAGTATGTTTGAGCGGCCCCGTCAACCCAATTGCCGCATCCCAAAGTCCTGATACATAGAAATCAGTCGTCTTTGGCAGTTGGTAGGCAGAAATACCACATGGATTTCGTTGGCATCGGTGACAGAAGGTACAGGGAGAAACGTCCAATGGTGGTCACAAATCTTGCATTTTTTCTGGTGTTCGTCCAACCCTTGTTCCGCCTATCCAATCGCACTGGTGCGAGGAAGGGGATGGAAATCATTGAGAAGTGCTGATGATGACTATGTCTATTTTTGTTGCGAGAATTCACGTCCTCCCCCCAATCCACCATCACTCCATCTGATGCTTCGTAACGCGGGCACATCCTCGAACACACAAAACGGCGCAGATCAAGTGACAATTGGAGGAAAGGTGGAGAGACGGGGTAGTGAGGGTACGCGGGGCATCTATTGAAGTTCATGTTGAGATTCTGTGAAGCCTCCGGCCAAACTTGCGTGTGCTCTCACCTCTAGCCACCGATATAAGCACGCCTTCGCACCCTGCATCCATCGAATACGCTTCCTTATAGACTTCAGGACGTCCTTTGTCCATCCTGGGAAATGTCACATTTGTTCTGTCAACGATGTCCTGGCGAAGAGAACCAGGTCCGCTCCCGACATATCTTCCCTCCCTACTCGCAGTACAAGATGCCCTTCCTCGTGAATCATCGGGTATACTTCGTCCTCCCGCACTCAAACACCAAAACGCAACTTGCTGTTCGGCTACGCCCCTCCGGTACTCTTTTCATGAACGACCGCCCTGGCCACTATCTATCACGTTGGCCCCAGAGCTTCTGCGTCCACAACGACTATATTCATCCTTTCCCCGATGGACTTGGACAAACACGGCACTTTGTCCTGGACTTGTTAAACAGGCCTTAGGCTCAGCGTGGCTAAATATTCCTCTAACGGCTCCACCACCCAGTAACCCGAGGGAGGGCTACAGTCGAGACGAGGGGGACGACACAACGGAACCCCACAACGAGGAATGTAGCCCGCTTGCTTGCGACAGAATGCAGGAATGGGTAGGACAGAGGGAGAAGTGCATCCACGTCGCCGACCATCTCCACCGACGGCCGCTACCCCGAGTCACCGCTAGTCGCCTGCTATCCCTCCTCGTTCCCACCGATGCCTGAATCCCACGAGCGCTCACGAGTCAGAATTCCGTTTTCGCAATATCAACGCATGATGGAGCCGTAGCGCCGGAAGCATTTTTATTCGGATATAAGGCGTCCGAAATGATGTGAGTCAATATTCGACCCCCCATTGCTGGACCACCATCGCGGAATGAGACTGATTGCCTTGAGATAGCAACGCAAGGAGTAAAGAGAATGTGATTGCTTCAAGGCTTGACATCCATAAAGACGGGAGACGACCCTGAGATGAAGGTACCTCATCAGGGCAGACCGCATATTCGTTGAATCACGGCGAAGAGTTGAGTCGTGGTAAGGCCGCACAATACGATATGGCCTATGGCGAGGTGGGTGTGTCTTTCTAGGGGCCACTCAAGTCCATGGTCATCTTCAAGCCCAAATGCCACCCAAAAACAAAAGCGCCTGTTCTCCCGATTAACTTGGATTGCAATGCGCGTCGAAGCTATTCGAACCAAGTATGATAGGGAATGGGAATATTAATATGTCCTTTGGTACCCGTAGTGCAGATGGTGCACCTGAACCATGTCGAAGTCCAAAGGTTGGAGGGCAACACGGCGCACCGCCAGCAACGGGTCTGGGAGTATAAAGCCCTCAGAAATCCAGTCAAAGCACACAAGAGAATGCCAACAATATTTTTGTCCCGAGAATGTCCTGCCCAATGAAACGAAAGGACCAAGAAGGAAGACCAAGAATGGCAGTGACGACCGATGAGCGAGACGATGGGAGAATTGCTAGAACGCGTCCTCAAGCTAAGGCAACCATGTACAAGCTATTTCAAGCTGGTAAGAAAGGAACAAATATGAGAGGGCAGTTTGCGCACCGAATTTCCGGACACTCCATGTTTTCTCCCCTTGTAACCATCCACCACCCGCGTGGCGAGGCGACAAGCGTTTCTGCCACTTCGTAGACACCGTCCCGGACACGCAAGGCAAGCATTTTCCAAAGCATCATGCCATGGCTTAGGGGGTTAATGAAAAAGTCCAGGTTCGGCTGGCTGGACGACTACGACAATGCCCACAGAATCACGGACACCAAATTATGAATCATGGCACCGTTGATAGGAATGCGATAGCTGGCAAACAAGAGGGCTCGAAATTGTCGTGAATTTCGACGACCATGCATCATGGTGGAAGCGGTGGGGAACTGGTGAGGACCGGCTCATACCGAATCGGTCATGGTCACGACCAACGCAATTTCAATTTCAATTTTCTCCTCTTATTAACTTCTCCAAGGCTTCTCACCTCCACCATTGTACTAGGGCTTTCAGCCACCTGCCGAATATTTACCCCGTTGCTCACGCCGTTACAGGACAAAGCTTACCCAACTCGGGTTCATCAAAGACGAACGTCTTAGCAACCTCCTCTCATTCCCGCTAATCAACTACCAAACCCTAGTCGTCAAGCATTCTAGGAGAATATATATAATTTCACATACGCTATCATCAGGGAATTGGGAGGCGACTGGGAAGGAGTCAACACGATAAACAACATCATAAAAACAACCTTACAACAACCGCTAACAGGATGAGGTTGAGCGCGCCATACAAAATACACCTTCATTAGCCTGAGTGAAGAGGGATGCACCAACATCTCGCGACGGTCATTACCCCGGCGAACCCGTAAAGTTCGACTAGACTTAGGCTCAACGCGACACCTGCAAGCGTGACCTGTGTACTACACAACAAGGATCGCACATTAGCTTGCGGTAGAACGAGCTACCTACAGAGTGTATATAATCAAACTCCCTCTGAGACCACTACATTATCTCAAGGTCGTCCCCACCGCCCCGACTAAAGCGGAACTTCTGGACGAAAACGAACCACTCGAAACCAGCTGGGCGAGTTGCACATTCTGATACAAGAGATGGGCGACGACCCAACAATTCGGTGCATCAGTGCGCTTAAATCAACGGTCGGTAAGTTCTAAGGAGTAAGACATGCATTGTAGGAGCACGGTGAGGGTTTGACGGTATTAGCTCCTGCGAGTCAGTCCCTATAGGCGAACAAAGATACAAAAATAAAGCTTCAAATGCGCCGAGGTTTTTAGATTTATCAGTGCTATGATTGAAAGTCAGGGAAATAACATACATGTATCGTTTCATGAAATAATCAAAGTTTGGATTTCACTTCACCTCGCTCAATCGTCCCAGATCTGTTAACAGCCCTCCAGTGCTTCGCTCGCCCAAGGAGTGGACTATCATCTACATCCTTTAAGTAATATGACCAATCCGCAGTCTTGTCTGATTCTGTCTGTGAAAATCCATTCCCCATATATGAAAACCGATTTCCACCGATGTAGGTGAAATTCCAATCTTCATAGCGAGGTTCCGCCATCATCTCGAGGTAATGCAAGGTGCTGCCCGTCCACAGCGCGGTGACTTTTCCTGATATACTATTACTCTTGTACCAGGATCGGCATTCGAGCTCCCAAACTGTGCGCTTCATGTAGGCGTCCTTGTGTTCCATGAAGTCCCGCACCGCTTCCACCTTGGGAGAGAAGCTGTGGATGTTCTCTGTCTGGAAGCGATTGATGAGTTTCAGCATATAGTCAGCTTGGGCCTCTGTGGTAGGGGTGCCATCAGTCGAGCGAAATAGTATATAGCAAGCAAAGGAACATACCCATGGCAATAAGGAGTGGACCATTACCTACGGGACTATTCGGTCCAACGAACACGAAATAATTCGGATATCCAGATACGGCGACTCCAAGATAATTTGCTGGCTCGTCTTTCCAAGCCTCTGCCAGTGTCTGACCATTTGAACCGATAATTGGGAATCTTGGGATGTAGTTTGTGTTGAAACCCGTAGCGCAGATGATCACATCTGCGGTATATTCCTTGCCATCGTCGCTCACTAATCCCTTTGCCGTGATCTCCCTCACTCCACTTGTCACGACCTCAGTTTTCTCATGTGTCAAGGCTTCGAGGTATCCCACTCCGGGAGTTAATCTCCTGCAGCCCACACCCCAGATCGGAATGACCTTGTCTTCGAGTCCGGATCCCCTGAGCTTCTCAGCCATTGCCTCACGCATATTGGAAGTCGTGGCTTTTTGCACCGGCGAATCTCGGAAAAAGATCGAATAGGACCCGTTGATGGCTGAATCGAGCTCCCTGCGGTGTTCTTCAAGTTTCTTGGGGTTTGCGGTAAACTCCTGCTTTTCTTCAGGCGTGTAGTGGCGTCGTTGGAATCGGGTAGGGAGAATCCATGTCGCAGAACGGTTGAAAGTGGTGATCTTTTTGACCTTCGGAAGGATGGCGGGAAGGACTTGAATACCCGAGGAGCTAGAATAGTTTTATCACTCATGATGATAGAGAACCATGGTCGACGACATACCCGGTGCCGATCAGTGCAACCGTTTTGTCAGTAAGATCGAGGCTTCTGTCGTACTTCGCCGTGTGCACGATATTTCCTTCGAATGTGTCGATTCCAGGTATGTCGGGCCACTTCCACGAATTCAACACTCCACTCCCGTTGATCAAGAAGTGGCACCAATCTTGAACGATGTTCCCAGTATCGACATCAGTGACCTCGACATTCCACTGGCCCTTCTCGTTGTCCCATTCGGCACGAGAGAGCCGCCTCTTGAACTTGCAATATTTGCGGAGACCGTATTTGTCGGTGAAACGTACAAAATAATCATAAATCTCGTCGGAGCCTGCGTAGGTCGAGGACCAATTGGGGTTGGGCTCGAACGACAGGGTATAGGCGTGTGCTGCAATATCACAAGCACAGCTGTAACATTCATGTTAGTCACAGCGACAGTATGTACCTCGACCGAAAAGAGAGCACCCAGGATATTTGTTCTCGAGCCACGTGCCTCCAACATCCTCATTCTTCTCGTATAGTGTGAGCTCAAATTTTTCGAAGGAGCGCTGTAGTTTGTAAGCGAATATGAGACCAGAAGCGCCAGCACCAATACAGATGACCTTCAGAAATCGCTGGTCGTGGATAGGTTTGTTCCACCAAGGATTCGGTGGAGTATCAGCGTCCACCGGCTCGGGATTTGTACCATCCGGCATCACAGAAGAAAGGCGGACCAGAGCAGCAGCACCCCTCTCAGACTATATACTGCTGTGAGCTTCTCCAGAACCAATTCGGGTCATAGGGTCATCCAGGGCTCACAATGTTGCCAATTTGGAGTTTTATTATCCCATGCTCTGATTCCAAGTATGCTTCGCTATGAATCTGTGGGCCGGTGAGCCTTGATAGCTGAAGAGCTTGTCATCCTCGATTACGTTGTTGGACGATGGGGTCGGGACTGTCCTCGAAATCGCAGGATGGTTGTGGGTGTGTGTGTGGGGAGAATAAAACAAGAAGCCCAATAGAATAAGCGGGTGGACGCGGACATACGATAAGGAGTGGGAGAAGGACGACCAGGGAATGTTAAAAAAAATCGCAAGTTCTAATCGCCGTTATTAGCTCAAGGGGATCACAATATCATAAATCGAGAAGGATAATGATAGGTAGGGTGGCAAACGTGACTAGAAAATGACCAAGTAAAATGATTTCTTCCCCGGACCCTAGCGGCTTGTCGTCTAATTAAGGGCCCGCTCAGAAACTCCGACGTTGATTCACCATCCAAATTTGACTAACACTATGTTAATCATAACGGCGTCACATCTTTTATTAGAGACCTTGGTCGTGCTGCCAGTCGAACAAATGGTTCTGAAAGAGGGTCGGGCTCGTCCCAGAAGAAGCACGGAACATGGAACGAAATTTACCCTAATACCATTTTCCCGCAGTGAGCCAAGCCATCACTAGAAGAATGGGATTCCAAACATGGCAGTTTCAGGACCAACCAATATATTATTGGTCGTAGAAGAACGACAAACATCTATCGTTTCATGGGGTAATCAAAATTTGAAACTTACTCCATCTCGCTCAATCGTCCCAGATCTGTTAACAGTCCTCCAGTGCTTCGCTCGCCCAAGGAGTGGACTATCATCCACATTCCTCAAATAATACGACCAATCCGCAGTCTTGTCCGACTCCGTCAGCGAATATCCATTCCCCATATACGAAAACCGATTTCCACCGATGTAGGTGAAATTCCAATCTTCGTAACGAGGCTCCGCCATCATCTCGAGGTAGTGCAAGGTGCTGCCCGTCCACAGCGCGGTGACCTTTCCTGATATACTGTTACTCTTGTACCAGGATCGGCATTCAAGCTCCCAGACTGTGCGCTTCATGTAGGCGTCCTTGTGTTCCATGAAGTCCTTCACTGCTTCGAGCTTGGGAGAGAAACTTTGGATGTTCTCTGTCTGGAAGCGGTTGATGAGTTTTAGCATGTAGTCAGCTTGGGCCTCTGTGGTAGAGACATGATCAGTCTAGCGGAAGTAAATTACAGCAGGGGGGAAACATACCGATAGCGATGAGGACTGGGCCATTGCCTACGGGACTATTCGGTCCGACGAACACGAAATAATTCGGATATCCAGCTGCAGCGACTCCAAGATAATTTGCTGGTTCATCCTTCCACGCCTCTGCCAATGATTGGCCGTTTGAACCAATAATCGGGAACCTTGGGATGTAGTTTGTGTTGAAACCCGTAGCGCAGATGATCACATCCGCCGTATATTCCTTGCCTTCGTCGCTCACTAATCCCTTTTCTGTGATCTCCTTCACTCCACTCGTCACGACCTCAGTCTTCTCATGTGTCAATGCTTCGAGGTATCCCACTCCAGGAGTCATCCTCCTGCATCCTACACCCCATTTAGGAATGACCTTGTCTTCGAGTCCGGATCCTTTAAGCCTCTTAGCCATCGCCCCACGCATAGTAGAGGTCATGGAGTCTTGCACGGGTGAATCTTTGAAAAAGATCGCGTAGGCTCCATTGAGACTCGAATCGAGCTCCCTGCGATGTTCTTCGAGCTTCTTGGGGTCTGCGACAAATTCTTGCTTTTCTTCGGGTGTGTAATGGCGTTGTTGGAATCCTTGGACAGGGAAGACCCATGTTGATGAACGGTTGAAAGTGGTGACTTTTTTAACTTTTGGGAGGATAGAGGGGAGGACCTGGATAGCCGAAGAACTGAGGCGGGTATTTAGTCGTCGGTATCTTATTCAACGATAAAAGGACATACCCAGTTCCGATCAAGGCAACATTTTTGTCGGTGAGGTCGAGGTCCCTGTCGTACTTTGCCGTGTGCAGGATGTTTCCTTCGAACTTGTCAATTCCAGGGATGTCAGGCCACTTCCATGAATTCAACACTCCACTCCCGTTGATAAGGAAATGGCACCAATCTTGAGTGACGTTCCCGGTGTTGACATCAGTGATCTCGACGTTCCATTGTCCCTTCTCGTTGTCCCATTCGGCACGAGAGATTTGTTTCTTGAACTGACAATATTTACGGAGTCCGTATTTGTCAGTGAAGCGGGTAAAGTATTCGTGGATTTCGTCGGAGCCTGCGTAGGTCGAGGACCAGTTGGGGTTGGGCTCAAAAGACCAGCAGTAGGCGTGCGCGGCGATATCGCAGGCACAGCTGTGAGGGATACGGTTTGGTCAACTATGGAGTAGTGGTTTATTCGACGACGAGATAAGTACCCTGGATATTTGTTCTCGAGCCATGTACCGCCAATGTCCTCGTTCTTCTCGTATAGAGTAAGTTCGAAGTTCTCGAAGGATCGCTGTAGCTTGTAGGCGAATAGGAGGCCAGAAGCACCAGCCCCGACGCAAATGATCTTGAGGGAACGTTGATCATAGATCGGTTTGTCCCACCAAGGGTTTGGTGGTGTATTGTTGGTGTTCATTGACTCGGAGGGTGTACCGTCAGGCATTGCAGAAGAGAGATGGGGAGAAAAGCTGTTGCTGGTTCATGCTTTATATTGTTGGGATTAGGCCGAGAAGTATAACAAATGGGGACCCGTCTACGGTTTCTATGCGCCCGGTGAGCGAGTGGGAAAGTCTAATGGATGATGAACGCAGATTGTTGCTATTTTTGAGCCCTAGTATCCCATGCACTCTTCCCATGCGCATATCGTGGCGTAGATCCGTAGGGTGTTAAAGCTTGATGTTTGTCACCTTCAATTACGTTGTCGGATGATGGATTCGCGACTATCATCCAGCTCATAGAAACAATGCATTAGTGATACTCATGCCTACCGATTTCATCTGCATTCGTCGTGGACGAGAAGCCCGATTCGACGTTGAAACGTCCATGGCGGAAATGATAAGAGGTGTCTAAAATTTGGGGTGTGGAGCAGAGGGCGGACGCCGTTGCTTGACCTGCTAGGCGTCGTAGTGCTATTAGAACCTGATCCCCTCGGTTGTTTATACATAGCAGGTTATCGCATTTCCGGTGCTAAAAGGTGACGAGAAATGCGAGAGGGGTAGAAAGATATCGCCAGTTCCCAGTTGCAGTAAACCACTAAGACGCAATGGTTTGAGCTTCGAGTAGGGCCGGAGGTACTCCCGATCGTTTCTTGATGGAAGACCTTTTTTGATCTAGGGTGACGTTTATTGAGTTTGCCGATTGTAAAGGACGTGATATTCATGGAGTGGAAACCAACGTAGTTGTAACCAAGTCTGGCGTATCAGGTCTCCGGGCCCTAAAAAGACGGCAATATGTTCCACTGCGGGCTGAAGCCTCGAATGTTCGGACGAAAAATAGGGGTTGGAAGAGCAGGGAACGATCATGGGCACAGAGACTTTGCACTCTTGTAGACCCTTCGAGAGAGACCAACCCGGAGATTCCTAGTGTGGTGATTCTTGTCCAAATCAGTTGTCACGGTATTGCTGATTAATGTTGGCAAAGTAATCGAGTGATTGTTCGAGACCGAAAATGAGATCTATGTCAATATGCTTTATGACTCGATTTGAATCCGCCGCGGAGATGTAAGAGTATTTTCGTCCTTCGCGGAGAGGAGCAACATCAGAAAAATTCCAACTAGATGTTACTACATGGTAGACAAACAAATAGAACAATGGATGATGTAAATAAAACGTTGATGGGAATAAGCGCCGGATCGTGCGCACGAGGCAGAAGAGTTTGGTTTTGTCTTTCGGAGTATCATCACGGGCCAGGATGAGCATCGTGTCGACGATATTTTCATCTCGCTCTTCCTCTCGCATCAATGCCCGCCTTGTCTCTCTCATGGACAACGTCTTTGCCATTGCCTTTGGTCTCGGCGTGCGCTTCGTCGTTGACACCGTCTCCCACCGCTCCCTCAGACTCGCAGGCACCCTTGTTGGTCTTTGGGAGGGTGTCGTCACCCTCCATTTCTTGAAGAAAATGCCAAAATCATTTGATCCCTATATTGCATATCTTGTCCGTCTCTTTGTTGACTTTCTAGTCACAGAAAGTCTCCTCAGGCTGGTCCTGGTCGTCGTATGGACAGGGTTGGGCATGGTTTTGGCAGACATTGCGCCCGCGATCTGGCACGATGTTGGTGCCCACAGAATCTGGAGGCGCTTCCGGCGTGACATGTACTATGTCTCCCGTTCCTTGCCCCGCATCCCTCCAATCGTCCCTCGTGCCCGCGTTGTCCGCTTTTCTCCCGTGATAGAGCCAACAGACATCAGCGAAACAATGAGCACCCTCTCCCCAACCGCTGCTACTCCCACCATCACTTCACAAGCTCCTACTCACATTGTTCCTCCCACTCCCGCCGTTCCTCGGGAAAAGCGCCCCATTCCTGGTCGGTTCACCGCTAGTGAAATTTCGGAAACGGATACAGAACGGGGCTCTGCACTTGGCCTCCGCCCGGGCGCTAGCTCCAGTGCCGTCGGTACTTCTCGCGTTCGATACACCATGCGCCCTCGCCGCCCTTCTATTGATATTGGTTCACCTGCACCTGCGCCTTCAATCGACGATTCAAACATTTCTTCCGATGCGTCATCAGTATCCACCGATACCGCTAGCCAACCCATCGAGATTGAAGAAGAAATCGAGGTCCCGGTTCGATCTCGTGATAAGAATAAAGGAAAAGAACGCGCAATCGAGGAGGGTGACTCCGATACACCCACCCGGCGGCCTATCGAGCTTCCACCAACCCCATCAGATTCAGCACCTCGTTATCCGAACCGCGCTTCCGTAGTTCCTACGATCACAGGCATGCCCTCCATTCCCGACTTCTTTGAGTCAGGTCTAGGTTCGGATTGGGAGAATATTCGTAAAGAGGAGGCTGAGCATGAACGGCCTCCTTCGCCTCCAGAGAAGGACTTTGATTCCCCACCTCCTCAGGAGTTCGGATTGCCACCTGCTCAGGATCTTGGATCACCACCCGCTCAGGACTTTAGATCACCACCTGCCCGAGATTCTAGATCACCACCTGTTCAGGATTTCAGATCGCCACCTGTTCATTATGTTCCTCCCCCTTCTGCGTACGCACCCACACCACGACCTTCGCACTTTGACCAAGACCTCTGGGACGATGTGAGCAACATTGCACCACCAACACCTTACACGGTAAGCAGCCTTCCGTTGTGTCTTTTCTTAATCCACTCCCTGACATTACACTACAGAGAGCCACGCCCAAACAACGGGCTTCACGATCACCACCCCCGACATCAACGATACCAACGAGCATACCTACAGTGCCTAAGTCAAAGAAGAAGAGAACGACAGAACCTCCTCCACCTCCCCCAATTCCTCAAACACCGGTATATGGTGATGCTTGGGATACTGAGAAAGACCAATTGCCTCCTTCCACACCCAGCTTCTTCACAAGAACGCCCATCCAGGACTCGACCTCGGAATTGAACAACAATAATGAAACGCAAATACCACCAACGGATTCGAACACGGTACCCCCTGTGGAAGCTGATAATCAAGACCCCATCCCGACACCTGGTGCTCCTGATATAGGTGGTGAGCTCGCCGATCCTTGGGCTGATGCTTCTCCGCCGGTTCAGCAACAGGACGAACAACAGGAAAGGAATGACCCAGCGCCTGAACAGACGGGCCAGCGTTCAGTGCCCCCTACACCCCAAGTTAAGACTAGGGCACCGCCTACGCCTTCGATGCCATCCAGAGCCCCCCCGACGCCCCAACAACAATCTAAAACAGTTCCTCCTACACCCCAACAACAATCTGGGACGATTCCTCCTACACCCCATCAGCCACTCAAGTCGGTACCGCCTACACCTCAACAACCACTCAAGTCGGTGCCACCGACGCCCCAACAACCACACAAGTCGATACCACCTACACCTCAACAGCAGACTAAGACTGTGCCTCCCACACCTTTGCAACAACCGAAGACCGTACCTCCCACACCTTTGCAACAGCCGAAGACAGTACCTTCTACTCCTTGGCAGGCACCTAAGAACGTGCCTCCTACTCCCCAACAGCCGCTCAAGTCTGTATCTCCTACTCCTCATCAGCCATCCAAGTCGGTGCCTCCTACCCCTCAGGTAGCGCCTAAAACTGTACCCCCTACCCCTCATCAGCCGACTACAGCTGTGCCACCTACACCCCAACAACGAACCAGGACACCGCCTAAGACTATGCCGCCGCCTACGCCTGCGGCCCAGCGGTCTCGAAGTCTGTTTGATGACTTTGACTTTGAGCGGCGGGTGTATGAGTCGGGCGGAGGTCCTGCCACTGGATCAGGTGGTCCTGCTGTTGCTCAACAACAACAGCAACAGCAACAGCAACAGCAGTCTGGAGGGGATTTGGTTGACCTAGGTGGTGACGATAATGGTGGGCGAGGTGGCAGTGGAAGCAGGTCACCCGAGGATACTGGTGACGGGAATGGTGGTGATGGGAATGGTGAAGACCCTAACGCTGACGCCGCGAATAATGAAGCTAATCCAGAGGATACCGGACAAATCCAATTTGATGAGCATAATAATCCGCTCTCTCCTGCGTCTTCTGGGTATAGCTCTGTCGCTGGTGTACCTTCTCAGATCAAGGAACGCAACAAACAGGCAATCATTATTCGTGCACAGATTGTAGAAGTGACAAATGCTATTGACAGGTTGAAGGAGGACAAGTTGAGGGCCGAGGGAAGAGAGGAATTGGATCCATTGAATGAGGAAAGTGCGGTTCTGGAGCAGGAGATTAAGAAGGCTGAGAAGAGTTTGGAGAAGCTAAAGAAGAGGTCGGAGAAGCGGTACCAAGCCGGTATGTTGCTAAGTCTCGTTGTCTACCGGATATTATACTCACCAGGCGTTTAAATATGTCACAGCCGTCGATTCAACGAACCATCTGACTTCCGTCCCCAAGACCCTCAACCTCAATTTTGAAACTTCGTCGGCTGAACAAGCAGCCGCGAAATTGGAAGACACACTTGGCTTGTTCTTCGGCCCGGAGAGGAAAACGGTTGGTCTATCTATCGCAGTACCCAAAGGTGGTCCGGGAAAAAATGTGAAGGCTGCTATCCAAAAAGTGTTTGACGAGTAAGTTGGGATTCTTTGCGCTTGTGGGCTACGTGTATCTGACTTTCGTTATGTCCTGAAGGTATGGTATAAGGTCCATCCCGAAGGTGACGGGCGTGTCTGTCGTTATGGGGTCTAAAACGTACTTTGATATGGTGACCGCGTTTCGGCAAAAACACGCTAAAGCCGATGATTCATGACAATAATGACGATGAAGGTTTCTCTTATTTCTTGCTGTTGCTTCCTTGCTCGATCATTTTTCTTGCGATTCCCTTTTGGATGGGGACGTTGATATACTACTGCCTTGTGTTCGAGTGTATGTCATCTACTACTCTACTTTTTCACCTTAACGTTTAGGAATGACTCAATCTAGTACTGACTCTGCTATTCCCGGCTTCCTGCTTGAATTTTACGTTTTGCTTCGTCTTTGCTTGTTCTCTATCATACCCCCGTGTACGACACAGAGTAGGATAGGGAGATGATCCTTGGGCATATTTATCCTTATTTCTCGAAATCAAATATCCTATCTTATCTCTAACTGGTGTTGATGGAACATAACCAAAATTTATGTATTCTCCGAAGTACACAAGAAAGCCGTTCATGAGTACATCATCTCGCCTGGGCGAATCCGCCAGTCGAAATACTCTCTGGTATACCTCCCGCACAGCTATCCGCAACACTCTTATCCGCTGTAAGCGTAATAACGACATCCCCACCAACTCTAAATACATCATAAAAGTCGAAATGACATCTTGATGCGCTCGGCTGGCCATTGATCGTTACACTCTCCACATACGCGGGGACACCGGCCGGGATGACGCGTTGGACGGATTTGGATGAGAAGTTTGCTACGGTGACGGTTGTGCTGACGTTTAGGAAGGAGTTGTGGATCGTATACTTGGGCGTGAACGGTGAGAGGATGAGAAGCTGAGTTGTTGATGGAACGGGGTACAATCCGAGGAGATGGAAGGAGAGCAGGGAGGCCATAGCTGCTTGATCGTCATTTCCTGGGAGACCTGCTGGAGCTATGGGGCATGCGTGTTAATCGCTACGATAAGATTGTGAGGGGTGTCGGAGCTTACTGGTGCCAAAGTTGTCAAAGACGACTTTACGGACACGGTCGACAGACATGGCAGGGTGATTGGCATAGTGGTAACCTATCGGAGTCTGATGGGCGGTATAAGACATCGAATTGAAGTGAGGTAGGAGACTAAATTACCTGGAAAGAAGGTTCGTTGCCTGCGAGATAGTATCCTGCCTGTTGACACTTTTAGATTTGTTGGCGGTGTAAACGAAAACAACCTTACGTTGAAGAAGTGCTCGAGTCGCTGAATAAACGTCTCCTGCACAAACCTTGAGCTCATGTACACCTCATGTAAGTACGGTACTCACATTTCCGCCCATCAAGTCAATCAAGTGTGCCGTATCGTGCGGTGCATACCTCGGGTCGCCGTCAACTCTCTAAGACGATGTATGGATCCGGATCAATGCTCACCAACTGTACTCCCAAGAAGACGACTCATAGAACCCGTTCTCGTTAGAGGATTGCAAAGAACACGACCGGCTCTCATTTTTATCCTTCGGGGAGCAATCCGTAGGGTCGTTGAAGAAGAACGTTCCATTCGAATATTTCTTCTGCATGAATCCTATACACAACGTTAGCGAGAGCCATACGTGAGGAAAACACACGCACCTTTGAACCCATCACTGACCACAGAGGGATCCCAGACATTGCGGTAGAACTGACGAGGGATAAGTCGAGCATTTCAACCTCTATCACTATAGTTCTTACCAGAGATCGGTTCGTATACCTGGTCATATCATCTTCCTTGCCCAACAGCTGAGCCACTTGTCGAATACCAAAGTCTTCAAATGCGTACTAGATCACCATCAACATGATCAACTCAAGACTTACAACATCCAATGAGAGCCTAAAACTCACCTCAAGCGTCCGACTTCCTTCACGAGTTTGTCTTCCGGTGCTCGAAACATCCAAAACTGCGAACGGAACATATCCAAATTGTCTACAGAAGCAAACAGAACTCAGCACTATTCCAAAAACATCAAGCAGGTTTCAAACTCACTTGTATACATTGACTTGTCTCCCTTCAGTATTCCACTCTGGGGGATTCAGTTCTCCATCCGCTAACAAAGCCGAGTACAAATCGTTCAAGTTAACGCCGAGTTGTGTGGCTTCATTGTGGTAGTTGACAGCAAAATGAGAAACGATGTTATCTCCACTTGAGCCTGTTGCGAGTTAAATCATCCCATCGTGAGTGAAAGAGGTGCTACTAGCAGAAGATACGAGTGCCTACCTCCTTGAGTCCATCCTGGCAGGTTGTTGGCACGACATTCGGGCATCCAGCCGTTCTTTCTCCATCCATCGATGTAACTGTCTACAATCTGAGCGAATTCAACAGGAGAGTGGAGGGTCATGAGTGGGTAGAATGTTCTGAACTATATTAAGGTTAGTAAATCAGTTCGGGCAGGTCGCTTTGAAACTTACGGTGTCCCAACTATTCAACAGGGCGTCAGTGATGCATTAAAGTTACAAGAATAGCATCAACCTCACCTGCAATACAACGAGTCGAAATAGAAGGACGAAGTATTAGCAAACACGCCCTGCGTCTCCCCAGTAGCATTATTCTAACAAACCCAAAACATAAACACCACACCCACCACAACCCAAAAAAAAACCACACTCACCGGAGTCAACGAAGCACGATACAACGACGAATACAACATCTCCGTAACATTCGACGGCGTACCCCCAACATCAATCTCAACCTTACTCAACTTCTCCTGCCACAACGCCTTAGCCCTCCCCTGAATATCCTCAAATGACGCAGTCCCAACTTCCTCCTCCGCATTCGAACACGCCTGATCTTCCGACACAAACGAAACTCCAACACGAATGTTCACTTGCTTAGGGTTGTTCTTATACGAGAATAAGGCACCAGATTGGTATACACCACCGATGAGGTTAAGCGTAAGGTTCAGGTGTGTCAAACCTAGACCTTTCGCGTCCATCCCAAATGTATCACCTGTCCACACACCCCATTCGTCGAGTTGTTGTTTGCCGTTATCGAGGAGGTCGTAACATGCGAATGCTTGGTAGTGGAACTGTGTCGGACCAAAACTGGTGTTATAATACCAAAATTAGGATCCTTTTTGTTCTTGAGATATAATTAGACAGAAGGGGGTGTTTACCTTGAACCCCATTTCCCGCCAATTGTAATCCTGCCAAGGTTTGGATCAATGTTCAGTTCACCCCCGGCGAATGAGACTGGTAAGTCATTAGCGAGATCGAGGGCGAAGTAGGGTTTGGATCCGGAGGGGAATGTGAATCGTTCCAGGCCAGCACGGCGGGTCGGAGTTGCCTCCATCTTGATATTGTTGTCCAAGGTCTGAGCAAAGTATCCAGGAGTGGCATCTAAAAGCGCATATAATCAGCATCATCAGAGGGGCCTCGCGTTTGGAAATTGTGCGTTGGATGAAAGGCTGACCATCTGTATTTAGCTTTCTCAAACGCTCCCGAGCATCGAGAGTCGTGGTACATGTGTCGAATCCATCGGGGCAAAGCAGTGGCATAATTTCGAAATTTCCATAAGTGCCTAGATTATTGCGTATACTTAATACCTGAGGTATTGTAAAGCGACGAAATACTCACCTAGCGATGATCCAGTTCCACTATCATGCAATGGGGACAATCCACGAATCTTCTGAGTAGGATCGACGACATAACCTAATCATATTATATGCGATTAACCGATTGTCCCAGTGTCAACCTAATTATTTATTGGTGGGCTTACCGGCGGGAGCATAACCAGTCAAATCGGTGGAGAATTTAACCTAAATACCCGAAGCAACATTATTCGGGTCCAACGTCTAAATCCCAATTTAGCTCACCATGCCGAACGGGATGGAAGCACCGGGGCTGAAATATGGACCCGTTAGCTGACAAGTTTGACACAGAAAATAGTGTATATCAACATACCAAACGTCGCCTTCATTATCTACGAACAAGGGTTTAAAATTAGAGGACGATGAGAAATACGGTGCCACGTACCAGTGCCAATGAAGGGGTTAACAAACGCAGTGTAATCTGGAGTGGCCGAGCTGTTTGGCGCAGAAGCTGCTGCTATAGCTGCTTGAATGCGCTTCTGAACATCAGGCGAGGGTTGAGCATAAACAAATGTAGTAGTAAGGAACGACGAGAGCAGCAAAGATGCTGCTGAAAAAGAAAGGAGAACCATCACTCGAGGAGAGAGAGAATATAGGGGTTGTGCAACAACGCAGCGGATGTGACAGCGGGTTTAATACTGTCGCCCTTGAGGCAAGCGTGAGTTACGAGAGTTTGAGGTGAGAAGGAGCTGCTAGCACAAGACTAAAGCTCAGGTTCTACAATATCGCGCCAGCGCAATACTTAAAGCCATCGCACGCCCTTCTTTTGCCAGCATGCTTCCCTTCTTAAAATTCCCAACTGCACCACGAAGCAAATTTACCAAA
This sequence comes from Macrolepiota fuliginosa MF-IS2, assembly GCA_015584085.1. Lineage (NCBI taxonomy): Eukaryota > Fungi > Basidiomycota > Agaricomycetes > Agaricales > Agaricaceae > Macrolepiota > Macrolepiota fuliginosa. The sequence goes on along the minus strand of MU151138.1, from coordinate 65,412 downwards.
AAGCCATGGGGTCATAAATCCCACGACAGACCTCACGGAACGTGCTACGAGGCTCTGATACGGTAAATGTACCGCATGTTCGAACGGATTTATGACGCGAAGTTGCTATAAATGAATTGTGTAGAGCTTGATGACGCGTCCCGTGATCAATGTGTTCTGATTATATGAGTGGTGGGGTAGGGTAAATGTACATGGTATGACAATGGTGTGGGAGGACGGCGTATGGTCCAGGAAAGATAAAGGCGGTATAGTGGTCGTAGAAGAATCTTGACCGCGTTCTTCATCTCCTGGTAATAAGTTTTCGCAGGTGTATAATGGACACGCGAAGTTCGAAGCTAGGAGGTCCGCATAGGGGGGTTGCTTGCTAAGGGGGGCTGCCTCCTTATGGCGGTTCCGGGTCATCCGCTGCGGCGGATGTGTCCCACGGACGGTAACTAGACTGTCAAGCGTAAGTGAAGGATATGAATGATGATAGGAGAGCATACTCACAGATTACCCGTTCTTCCTTGCCACTCGCTCAAGATCCGCGAGGACGAGATCTAGTCCCTCCTGAGTCCAGAATTGTTTCTCGTAGTTGGAGAGCCTTCCCAGGACGTAGGAAACCATATCCGAATTGTCGTATCCAACTCCAGCACGGAAACGCCAGAAATTCTGCTCGCCTCCTAGGGCGGAGATTATGCTTTTGACGCCATTATGACCATTAGGGGAGCCTCCTAGTCGGACAGACAGCTTTGCAACATCGTGCTGGACGGAGTCAGAGACGACAACCAAGGATTTAGGGTCACTGCAAGTTTTTCGGTAAACAGCAGATACGGAAGGCCCGGAAATGTTCATGAGAGACTCTGCTCAACGGTAAGAGGCTGCGGGGCCACAGTTGAATGAAGGCTGCGGACATACTGGATTTGAACAGAGTCAAGGAAACGGGAGTCTCTCCAATATAGACATGGCCGTGACCAACATATCCACCCTTCTGGCTTGCCAAACTTATCCCTAAACGACTAGCGAGAGAGTCGACAATGAGGTGACCGACGCTGTTGGTAGAACAAAACTTATCAGAGACGAGGACGCTCCGGCAAAACTGCGGAGTAAAAAAAGTACCTATGCCGGGTAAGCGGAAGAGGCAGATTCCCAAGCCCCACCACGAGCAGCTGAGCAATAGGTCGACCCATTCCGATGTCCAGAAGACGAGCACGTTTGTAATGAAGCAGAGAGCAGTTGTCGAGAAATGGACGGTACTTAGGTGTTGACTAATGAGTCAAGGTGAGTGTTGATGGCGTGATACGCGGACCGGAAGCTTATGAGCGAGCAAATGACTTGAATTCCGTCGAGTTCAGATCAAGTCAGAGACTAAAAACATACCAAGGATGCATTGTGTCGAGGAGCGATGGTTGGCTTGTTGGCAACGGATCAACGTTGGATGTCCCCTTACGTAAGAGTAGTTGAGCACGCCCCATCAGTCGATCCGTTCCATTGCCTGATATTTCCACCCGATAATTATTTGTCTCTCTCTCTCTTTCCCTTACTGTCTTTTCTCATGTCCACCCTCACCTCTACGGCAACGGCAGCCGCCACCTCCTCGCCGTCTGCCACGACGCTGCGTCTGCGACAAGTACAACGCGCTGCCAGCTCAGGCTCAAAAATGTCTCCCATTCAGCTCTGCCAATCCCTTCCTACCTCCGTTCCTCCTCTCGACCTCTCACATGTATCTCCTGCACGAACCATCGCCTCTCTTCGTTTTCTCGTCCTCTCCCACCTCGCCGACCTCGAACGACACCTCTCAGAACTAGAATCACCTGATCTCGAAGCCTGGAAGGTCAAGGGCGAGATTAAAATAGAAGAGGCGCGACAGTGGGCAAAAACTGCACTAGAGATGCTCGACGGTATTCGAACAGATGTCTGCTCCCACCTCCCAGACATACATTTTTCCGACCTCACGTCGGTGGAGAATTTCCTCCGGGCCCATATCCCCGATTTATCCGAGCTCCCCACGTTGGTAGACATGCGCTCGCACCTGCCCGAAATGCCGGACGTGCGCTCGCATTTGCCAGAGTTGCCCCATCTTCCGGACATGGCTGAAATGCTGCTCGATATGCCTTATCTACTTGATATGCCCGATGTTCGAGCTCATTTGCCTGACCTTACTGATATGCGCTCAAAACTGGATGATGTCCGGATGCGCTTCCAGGAAATAGACTTCAACAAACCTCTGAGTTATGTCCCCACTCTCTCAACGCGCCTGCATAACCTGCACTCGCACTTGTCCTCCATGGAGGTCGAGTTTACGAAGATGCTCGACGGTCAAATATTAGAGACTGGCTCATTATTGCACGCTGTCTTGGATGCGCTGACTTCAAACCCGGCAACGAAACCTATCGATGATAAATCTGAATTTCAAGAAGAGGAATTGGAGGATTTGACTGAGGATCCTGCTGTAACTGTGGCGAGGGCGGTGCAACATTCTCTAGAGGGAATGCGCCTCATTACATACGATGACCTCCCGCGCCAGTGGAAAAACAATCCATTCATTGTCCAAGGATATAGGTATGCCCTATTCTTCCGTTACGCGAGATAAACCTCACCAAATTCCTGTAGATTTATACCTCGTGAGCGGTGGCCGCTACTTATCAAGTCCGTCTTCGCACTACACAATGAAACTCGTAAGTCTCTTCATTATACTCAGGCCTCAATTCCCATCTCTCACCACCACGTGTTTAGTTAATATCCATACCCACCTTATACCATTCACCCTCTACTTGTGCAACCTCGTCTCCCTCCTTCGCGATCCAGCACGCTTCGATACCGCAGAAGTGCTCTTCGTATCCTTCGCCTGCCTCTGTCTGCTCGGGAGCTCGATTTGGCATACTATGTCTGGTTGTGCTCACCACGAGAGCATGGACTTCTGTGCGCGTATGGACTATGTCGGCATCGGCTGGCTTATTAGCGCAAGCGTCGGCACTTTTGTGTATTATGGCTACCAGTGCCATCCAAGAATCGGATACCTATTCTTGTCCCTATGTTTCTTGATGGGAGTGCTCGGCAACGTGTTCCCCTTTATGGCATGGTTCAATCAGCATGAATACCGCGTACGTCCCATCCCGAGTTTTATGGAACTGTTAACCGACAAGTCATTAGTTGCACCGCGTAGTGTTCTTCCTTGGACTTGCATTCTCGAGTATCGCACCGATTTTTGGAATGGTAATCCTCCATTCTCGTAAAGAAATGTCGGACTTTATCAGTACGTCCTCCTTTCCTTCCATCCCACGTTCTATTCAATTAACCCCTAACAACCTTTACTCAGCACCCCTTCTCCCGTCGTTTGCCTCCTACCTCACCGGTCTCGTTTTCTACGCATGTCACTGGCCCGAACGCCACCTCCCCATCAGCGTCCGTGCGTACTTTGACCGCATCGGCTGGAGTTCACATGCAATCTGGCATTGCTTTATTGTTCTCGCCGTGAGCCAACATAAAAACGGCATGCAGTCGATGAAGGACGGGTTACAGTGTCTAGCGGATTACACGCGGTCATAGTTGATGTTTTTTATTGGTTTTCTTGGGTGATGCATTGATATTTCGAGTACATTAGATTTCTTGTGTTAATTGTGATGATGAGTCTGATGATGACATTGTGATGATGACATTACGAGCTGGGATAGGATAGCTTATGATATTAATTTTCGTATATTCGGTTATGTTCTTTTTCATTCGATACATTACGTAGCCCTTTTGAGGGCTTTCTCATCGCTATATACATTGCATTTGAATTATAGACACGGACACGCCTGCGCGTGTTAAAGAGTGTGTATTGACGAACGGGTGGTTGGTAGTGAGTAGCTACGGATCAACGGCTGCTGCTGCTGTCACAAGACAGAGAGATAGATAGACCGCCGCCGGCCATCGATGTGACAGTGATAGTGGTACAAGGGGGGATAAAACGGGATAACAGTTCGACAGTAATGAAAGCAAGGTCGAAAACAAGATATGATAAAAAAAAATGCACGGGATCAATAAATAGGCGAGAAGAGGCGGAAAGGGAAGAAAGAAAAGAAAAAAGCCGTAGACGGCAACAACGGATCTGGAAATCTTGAACGAGGAAGCACCCACAGCGTTAGGTGCCCTCTGGGCTCCGGGCCCAGCCAGAGCACCCTACGCTGTGAGTACGGACACTTCCAAGGTGACGTCGATGGTGATGTCGTGTACCTAGAAAGCGGGAAAGGAGTCAGTTTTCATGTGAAGAAAAGGAAGTGGAGTACTCACGGGTTTCATCTTTGCTCCATCCCCCTTCCGTTTCTTCTCTTTTTTTTTTTTGGGTTTTCTGGGGTTTATAGTGCTGAGTTGGGTGGGGTCACAAGTCGTAAAGTCGTAAGTCGCAGTCGATAGAGTCGATGATGATGATACAAGCGAGGGGGGATCAATGATCCCTGAGGGCCAGGAGGGTATGACCAAATCCGGACATAATCTTGCCCAGCCCCTGTGCGCAGCCGCCGCTGGCCACGAACATAGTCCCCGCGAAGAGCAATCCCGAGCTCAGGATCTGCTTTCCGCCGTTGCAGATCTCCTGAATACCAGGTGAAACTACCTGGGCAGTCTTGGCTGCAGACTCGAGATCGCTATTGATGGCAAGGTTTCCCTTGCAACGGCAGAACTGTTGAATCCTACGGATTGGGAAGTATATGGTGCATATTGAGATGGGTGATATAATTGACGATAACGAAATAGAAGGCGTACCTGGACATGGTCCCAGAGGTCAGTGGCGGTGGACCACCGCCAGCTAGGACTTCGTTATCGCAATTCATAGGGTCTATCAGGGCATATGGAGGCGGAGGGTCTTCTAGAGATGATGTGTTGCCATCCCCGGGGCCTGGGTCAATGTCGTCGATCAGATCATTCCCAGTCCACAGTATGTCGCTGACTTGAGACTGCGCTGCTGCGCAATCCAAGCCATTGGCCACGGGATCGATAATCATCTTCGGATACTACTAGGTATGAGGTTTGATTCAGGCTGTTCAGAGTGTAATGCAAGCTTGATAGGCCTTCGAAGAGAGTCGGGTGTGAGTGGAGGCCCTGCAAGCTTGGAATGGGGTGCGCCCGAAAGCGCAGCAGACTCTATATGAGTCCATACATGCGCTTCCGCCTCGTGTCAAGAATTCCATCGTTCTTGATACTTCCACTTCTATTTGACGCCCAGTACCATTTGTAGAAACCCATTGTCGGACGATGATACCGTTTCCGAAGGCCTCGTAGGCGGATATGTTGTAATAATGTAGTACGAGGCCGTTGAAACAGCTTCGATATCGGTCCTCATGCTGTTACAGGGATGAAAGGACTCGAACTTGAGACTGAGTGTATCGAATTAGTGAGGCTGGGGCATTGGACGGAGATGATGAATGTGCGTGAGAATGAACTTGTTTGCATACTCTCAGAGACTCAGATACAAGAAACTACTAATACATGATACAGGGGAAGAAAACGACGAATATTTTGTACAGGTTAACACGATCCTTTTCAGAGCGTAAGGCCCATTCAACTCTCGCAGTGGAAGGCTTCTCACCTTGGAATTACAGTTCATTCCGTCGACTCCACACCTTCTTGCTCCCTCTTCGATCCACTGGTCTGAGTCAGCCGCGCGGCAACCTGCTTATCCCTTTGAAAATAGCCGCAACACCACCCAGGATTCCTCCAACGGCCTGAAACACCGCACCGACCAAAGCGAACGGTGTAGTCAGGAGCGCCAGGAATCCTTTTCCGATTTCTTCTAAAATTTCAGCACGCCCCCCCGTGCTGCCTCCTCTGAATTCTTCTGCTCTCTCCTGCCAGTGTGCCCTCACCCTTGGATCTGTGTGGCTGCCTCCGACCTCCTCCATGGCTGAAGCAACCTCCTCCGCGTCCCGCTCTGTCGCTCTGCCTTCTTTTGCTCGGTCCTTGTAACTCTCGATACGAAGCTCGAGGTTCCTCAATGAGCTCTTCCATTCGAGCTCATGATTAGGACTAGCGGGCGGAGTGTCAGAGGGGCTCGGCGGAGCTGGAAGTGCTAAGGAGGCTGGTGGTGCAACGATCGCAAGAGAAGAGGAAGAGGTCCTCGTCCTGTTTCTTGCCTTTTGGTCTGGTGCGGAAGGGGCAAGGAGTGTCATTCTGGTCAACTCTTGGGGGACCCACAGGGGACTTGGAGCCTTTTACTTATACCAATTCGAGATATCCAATTCTGGTGGGAAGCAATGTCACCTGCCCGGGACGAGCCTATCTTGGAGTGGAAGTTTCTTATCTGTCATACTAGCTCAAGCGCTCAACGCTCAGCAATAGCTGCCTTTCGTATTGGTTGCTATTAGTACAAGATCCGGTGGTGTGCTACGGTGCTACAACCTGCGTGGTCATATCTGAATTGGACCTGTTCACGTCTTGTATCAATCCTATCATCGATTATAAACTTCAACAAGACAACATACCTGCTCCATCCTGCCTATCCCTCTTCTTCCCAGGTCTATACGTCAACTTACTCGCCAGCTTAGCAAGACCCGTGAATATCATCCCAAGGCTCCTACAGAGCGCGCCAAGCATCTTGAACACGCCATGGAGCAGCATGAACGGCGTCGTTGCAAGCACTAAACACGCTTGAGCAATTTGCTTCAAAAGGCTAATTGATTCTTCGTCATCCTCGGACAAGCCCAGCTGGTCCCTGACCCGGTCCCAGTCCACCCTTCTTTCTTCTGGGGCCATGCCCAACTGCGTCCTAATATGATTCCACTCGACGCGCTGGTTCTCGGGAGGAGTATCTAGCCTCAATGGACTGTGGGACACAGTCATCGGTGAAGCAACTCCACTGTGTACGTCGTTGCCTCTGACGGAGGGTTCTCGAGTAGGCTCTAGTAAAGGGAGAGCCTCGGATTTGGGGCTCGGTGGTTGTTCACCGATGATCGTGTCGGTGGATACTCGTGGAACCGCTTCAGCCTCTGCTTGCATGGACATCTGAGCCTGGCGATAGGATGGGTGGATGATCTCGTGGCATTGTTCTTTATTGTTTATATTGGGCCGGGGCTTGACAACCGTGGACCACTGGTTTCTTGATAAAAACATGCATCTCCGCAGTTCTCCGCAGCTTGTTCCTCTAAGAAACACATCAACTCATTGCCCTGTAGGTAAAATCAATCAAAAGCTGTATGGAGGTCATCAGGATAATTACGTCCTGTTGTGGTTAGTACCAGACCGACTCAATCTTCGTTTTGTCACCTTCAATGGAGGACCTTTCTTCGCAGTGTGTCGCCAAGTTATAATGTTTCGTATCACTCGTCGATCACCATTATGTCAATTCTCCCGTAATTCCCAGTGTTTGACTACGGAACCATACCCTCGGTCCTCGGTCCACCGGCGACAATTATGACCCATTTGTCGCTTGAGAAGGCTTTCCCATTTCTTTCACAAAGATGGCGGCACCTTGCTGCCGTGTGGTGAATATATGTACCGTTTAAACCTATTCATAACTGCCTATCACTTCGATTGATGAGGATATAGGGAGGCCATACTGCGGAATCGCTCCAGGGATTTATCAAGAATATCGTTAATTCAAAGTGGCGATTGTTTCGATGACAGAGGTGATGGTCGAGTATTATTCAAGAATATCGTTAGCTCAAAACGACGGCTGTTTCGGTAACGGAGGCGATGGTCGAGTTTTTCTAGGCGTCTGGGTGCGCAACGCATTTTCCCGGCCGAGAGCGGATGCGATGCCTTTTCCCGCATTGCAAATACCGTCGATCACGGTAACCCACGCGCACAACAAAAGACTGTAGTCACAGGTTCATATTCGATCGAAAGATATACAATGATATTTACAGGAGCGTTCAAATCGCATCAATATTTACTAGCCACAAGTCCAAAACCTCAAACTTGTTGTGTACCTTCAACGCTAAGTCAGTCCACCAAACCACAATGCAAGGCAACCGCTTACCATTCCTCCCAATAAGTTTGCGAATCCTGGGCTTATACGTCAACTGGTAGGACAAGTCCCCCAACATAACAAAGAACATTCCGATACCTCTCAATATCTCTCCGATCAATCTAAACCCACAATAAAGGAGGAGGAAGGGCAGCGTCAAAAGCACCAAAAATACCTGACCAATATGCATCAGGAATCCCATAGACTCCTCGCTGTGGCCACTCCCGGAAACCTGGCCATTAACCTGGCGCTGCTCAGATCTCCCATCGTTCACCAATGGAGATCGTGTTCCCGTGTTCGAGGTCACGGCACGCGGTAAGGGCTGAGCCGTATAAGGAGGTGCTTCGCCCAAAGCGGACGTTGGATAGCGGTCTCTCGTGTGGACGGCGGTTTCAAGCTCCTTTGGCGAGTGGAACTCGGTTATATCGAGGGAGGTGGTGTCGTTGACTTTCATCATTGTCTCAATTATTGAGAGTGCTGATTTCAAATGGGCGGTGCTTGGGCTAGTCCGTTTAGGCTCAGAATTTATATTCGGTGGCAATGGCGGCGAAGGATAACCGCTATTGGCTTTCCTAGGGACTCCGCAGTGCGCAGTCGAGGAAGCTGTCCTGCAAAACCTGAAATCAAACATTACGAGTTATTTCTGTTGTTTGATATGACAGGTGTTGATCAGGTCCTCCTTCGACTTCCTTTCTCTTAGGCTGGTTCTGCGAAAGGAGATAGCTTTCCCGAATGAGGATATCGGTCAATGATGGTGGACGCCGGTGGAACGAGTTATTATCCTACACCTGTCGGACTGGGAACCAGGGTGGACGTGAAATCAGAGAGCGGGCGGCCAACTACGGATACGGATGACAATAGTACATATTTGGAGCGAGCGTAATTGCCAATTGACCACCAACAATTGTATGAACCTGACGACGCTATTGTCATAATCCACATTAACAATCCACGGGACATTTTCACAACCGGCAAATGATGCATGGTGGCGTGTCTATGTAAGTCTCGGCAATCGATGACAAAGGCAGCAAGGTCCATGCGAGCGCCATAATTGGCTTTGAAAGTGGCCGGTCCGCTTGTAGGGCATGGACCCACCTCGCATCAGCCCTGACTTGGCGTCGTATAAAATTATATAAAATTTGAAAGACGCAACGAACACCAGCCCACCTTTCCTTTCTCTCTCTGGGTCTACTCCCTTCTCTCCTCAACGCCGTTTCACCGGCCCCGATACACCCCGCCCCAATGCACAAGACGTCCTTCGGGGACTAGCTCGCGTACTCTGGAGGAGACAAACCTTCAGGGGTCGAGAGCGCATGTCACCCCAAAGTGCCGACCAACGACAATGGCGGTCAACGATACGCAAATGGGGGACAGTACAAGGCATTCCAGTGCCAACTATAGTCATCACCCGCAGCGAAAATCCTAAGAAAGGCCCTTGGGGATCGAGTGACAATCACACATTCCCCAAGCGAACAAAAAAAAAAACACAAAAAAAAACAGAAACAAAAAGAGCAAAGATGATAACCACAGAGTGCGAGCGCACAGAGGATGATGGCACGCGAAGGATTACTGGATCTGATGCTAAGCAGGCCACAACGCCTACGATGTCAAGATCCTGTCGGGAGCCCCTCCGCAATCTGGTGCCATATTAAAAGAAACACGCATATATCCAGAATCACACCTGAACAAGACAGGGCCAAAGGGGACGGTCAATAATTTCAAAGGACTGCGAGATTGAGATTGGAACACTGATGCCCAAGCTAACACTATTCGCCCCAATTCAAACCCAATGCGGACTCGTTTCCCCCTCTGATAGCAGCCTCAACGACTTCCGCGAGTTCTCTCAATGCCAGTACATCCTCGCTAAGTTCTGTGGGCTTTCTCCAGCCATCAATGTCAGGTGGAGTCACACCAAGTGCCTTGTGCAGAGCCTGTTCACGTTCAATGCCACGGAGCTTATCAACCGAAGTAAGGAGGGCTGGGAGATTTTCGTGTTTACTGAGGACCTCCCGTATCTTGGGAGACGTAGCTGAATGACTGAAGTATAAGAAAAGTGAAAAAATAGCACATTGGGAGACCGGACGAACCAATCGCTTCATACTGGCGAAGTTGAAGGTCCTTTGGGTCATCCCTTTTAAGCGGGTCCGGATACGCCGATTCCTCCGGGGCATATGGCCATTTCAACGAGGTTAAGGGACGAAGATTTTCACAAGTGCCGGGGCCTAGACTTGGCTGGGCTTTGGGAAATGTGAATTCTTGGAAGGTAAATTGAGAAAAGACACACTTACACGGCAAACCAACGGGCACATCCCTTGCCTTGGTTTCGGTTAGTTCGGTGGATTCTGCATTCGTGCACGCTGTCTCAATGATCAGTCACGACTCTCGATGGCTGTATTGAGTGGAGCTATACGCTGGTGTTGTTTATAGCAAGGTACTGAGCAACTGAACTTCAATGAGCTATCTCCTCCGGTGAAAATTTGGACCACATACTATGCAACATAGCATTTCGAGCAGGTATATTTTGACGAGTTAGTCGTACAGACCTGACAGTGGCCCAGATCTCTCGAATGGGAGGACATAATATGGTTCCTGGGATTTTTGAACCTGTAAACTTTCTTCAGGATATCAAGGTCGAGTCAAACCACATCTCAAGTATTAGGGGCAGCAATCACAATGATCGTCGGTAATCAAGGCACAACGGGCGCTTTTCCAGTAATTTCTTTGTTTGTGAGGTAAACAAAGGAGACGCGTCGCGCCGGAGAAATTAGACCAGGGAGCCACTCCAGTCAAAGAGCACATAGAGAGAGTCGCACCCGCAACTCTGTACCAAGAAATAAGATTACTGACAATACATAAAATGGAAAAGCTACTCTAGTAATACGCAACGTTTACAATACTGATTCGTAATTAAGGTTCCCGTAAAAGTAGTCTGGCCGCACAGTGGTTATTAAAGAAACGCAAGAAGAAATCGAAAGAGAGGATCGAAATGAAAAGTCTGTGGTAGGGGCTCTCTCCTAAAATAGGTCTCACAACGCGAGGAGTTGGAGCTCTGACCGGAGGTCGACTCATCGCGAGCCAGTCCACTTTTTAAAAGCTATGTAAAACAACCCAAGAGTTAGTAACTGAGAACGTTCTATAAACTGAAACCAAATACCTGGATGTCGTTCTCTAGATTGTCTATATCCCACTGGAGTTCATGCAGCTCACAACCCAGCGAGCAAATATATGGAACCCCTTCCGAGGGAGGGTGGCGAACCTATTACACCGACTGTAGAAGAACATCCGTTGGTCAGTATTCTGTGAGGCCACAGAGATGCATTGCTTACTTATTGTAGCGTGCGACAAAGTCTTTCCATTGATCACCCCCCACTTCAAAGGCTCTCAACTCATCGTTTATCTTGTCTAACTTTTCCCCTAATATCTTCTGGGAATCTTTGGAGGATGAACGGCAGGTATTTGTGCTACACAGAGCCCTCAGAGCCTTAAGAGCCTCCGAATACCTGTATTCGAGCACATCAAATGTTGGGCATTGAGTGCTGGGTACAGCAGGATGGCTACAGGAAAAATCAGAACCAAGGACACCCCGCGGGCAGGAAACAGACACACCTGGAGGAGGGCATTCGGGTGCAAAGGAGGGGGAGAAATTGGAGGAGGACTGAGGAATACTGTACCACAGCCAGCTCAAGTACCCCTCATGATTGAGTTGAAATTCCACAGAGAATCTGGATTTGTCGATGCAGACACACTGGGACGGCGAAGTCAATGCACATCCTATCCCTGACTACTTACGGATTTGGAGTGCGCCTTGATCAAACGCTTGTAATGCCGTAAGTCTTTGAAATTCGAGTACAGTGGTGAATTAACAGACATCCGGTGAGGTTGAGACTGTCGAAAAGGTGATGGTGGAGGGAAAAGATGTGGATTTCAGCTTTCAGCATCGAGTACAGTCTGTACAATGATACCTTATTCTCATTCTAGGCAGCCCAGTGACTGAAAACAAAGCATTTATAAGTACATATGGGGAAATGTCGTCAGATCAAACCCTCCCTCTGTGGCTGTGTGTTACAACGGGCGCATCGCTAGCTACGCCTTGCTCAAGCACAAACATAAGCAACGAAAAAAATGTAGAGCATTGACCGTTCCGGATTGGGAAAAGGGTTCACCTGAATTGTGTCATTACGATTGCATCTCCACCAATCGGGGTCATACCAGAAGCCATAAACTCCGATTTTCGGCTGAAAGGGCCAGAATCAATGCCACGCAATATTAATCAGGAGTGAGATGGCAACTCACCCAGTAAGCGCATTCTGTCGGAGAGATGAAAGCAGAGACAATGTTAATTACTGAACACAGTTTGACTTACATGTAGACCAGATCAAATAATTTATTTGGTTTAGGATCATCATGCAAGCTGTGGGGGGTCTGGGATGATGGGCAGGGGGGGAGGAAGGCAAACCACTGGGGGATAACCAGGGCTTGCCAACTAACCACCCTGATCCGAGTTGCTCCCAGCCAACCGCCAGCTTGGGAGCCACAAATCAGCCGAGCCTCCGGTGAGCTGACCTGAGCCAACCCCCCAGCCAAACTGTGGTAACAGCATTGGACTGCAACCAAACACTGCATAATAAATTGATTGTTGTTGAGAGGAAAAGCTAGTCATACTGGAGAAATTAGACCAAGGAGCAGAGCCACTCCAAATCGTCAAAGGGCATGCGGAGAGAGTCGCATTACAATACATGAGTCGAAGTTACTCTAGTAATGTGCAATGTTTACAATACAAAGTTCCCGTCAAAGTAGGCTGGCCGCCAGTGGGAAGAAACACAGGAAGAAATCGAAAGAGAGTCAAAATGAAAGGTCCGTAGTGAAAGGTTTAAAGAACTCTCTCCTAAAAAAGGTATCACAATAGCGAGGAGTGGGGGGTTTGACCGAAAGTCAACCTGCTGTGGGCCAGTTCGCGGGGCCCCTTCCGGGGGAGGGTGGCAGACCTATTATGCTGACTGTGGAACATCCATCATCTCAGTATTTTGCAAGGCCACAAGGATGCATTACTTACTTGTCGTAGCATGTGGTGAAGTCCCTCCATTGATCATACTACACTTCAGAGACCCCCGGATCATCGCCTATCCCGTCTAACCCCTCCCCCAATATCCTCCAGGCATATTTGGAGGATGGACGGCGGGTGTTCGTGCCACACAGAGCTTTCAGCAACTTCGGCAGTTTCAGCGACTTCAGAGCCTTCAGAGTCATCAGAGCCTTCAAATGCCTGTCTTTGAGCATATCAAACGTTGGGCATTGATTGCTGGGTACAACGGGGTGGCTGCAGGAAAAATCAGAACCGAGGACACTCTGCGGGCAGAAAACAGACACCTGAGGAGGGACATTCAGGTGCGAAGGAGGGAGGGAACCGGGGGGTGTTGTGCTGCGGCCAGCTTAAATACCCCCCCACGGTCAGATCCGAGTTCCCTGGCCCAAACACACTGGCACGGCAGAGCCTATACACAGGTATATCCCATCTCTGACTCGGGAGACTGTATGCATATTGGTCAGCTTTGATCAGGTACTTGCGACACCACGAGTCCTCAAGACTCGAGTACAGTGGCAAACTATCAGACATCTGGTGAGGTTGAGACTGTCAAAAGGGTGGTGGTGGGGGACGTGAATTTCAGCTTTCAGCATCGAGCACAATCTATACAATGATACCTTATTCTCATTCTGGGTAGCCTAGAAACACTGAAAACAATGCATCCATGGGTACACGGGATTAAATTTCGTTGGGCTGTGGCTTTGTGACAACAGGTGCGCCGACAACCGCGCCTTGCTCGAGCACAGGAGTAAATGACAAAAAAGTAGGGTATTGTCTGCACCAGATCAGGAAAATGGTTCATCTGAATTATGCCTTTAGGATCGCACCTTAGGTACACCACCAATCCGGGACATCCCAGAAGCCATAAACTCCGATTTTCGGCTGGAAGGGCCAGGATTAATCCCACACAATCAAGAGTGACATGACAACTCACCCAGTAAGCGCACTCTGTCGGAGAGTTGAAAGTATGGCCAAACATGGTGTGAGGAGTCGTGTTGCACATTTCGGCCCACCCAGCCTTGAATTCATTGCGCTCGAGGTAGCCCTCAAGGTGAGCTTCATAGCGCTGCAGAGATGGCATTATTTGAGAAACAATATTAATTACTGAATACGGTTTGACTTACATGTAAACCAGATCCACGGGAAGTACAGCCCTTAAGATCATTTTGTTGTGAATCTAACTCATTGATCCGAAAGAAGGCTGCTTACGTGGTCTTTTGTGTCCCTCCACCAAGGCTTACAGGAGGGCTCGTCAAAGCCGATATTCCAGACACCAACCATTTGATTTCCCTACAATCCAAATGTTAAACTCCGAAAGAGGACATCATTTATGTGAGCGCTTACATTATAATGACACTCGTTGGCAAGAACTTCCCTCTGGTGAATCTCAATCGGCGCTACCTTGCACGCCGTATGCTGGTCCCATCCGGGAGGCGTATACTCCAAAACGGCCTGGTAGCGAGCGGTCCCATACCGCTCACACGCCTGATCCTTTTGCAAATCGCCCCACTGAACAAGTTTGCGCTCGCGTTCGAATTTCTCACCCTCCCACTTTTCGCGTTCTTGTTCCCATCGACTGCGTTCTTTATTCCATTGATGCCTTTGGTTCTCCCAAAATTGCTGTTCCTGCTTCATCTCTCCACGGAGCTCGAGGAGTTTACTATGCTCAACATCCCACTCCTGTTTCATTTCGTTTCGCTCATGAAGTAATTTGTTAATCGCTTGACGATGAGCGGAGCCCTCACGGTCCCATTCTCGGCGGATTTTGTCACGTTCCGCCGGATCGTATATACGATTGGCCGCGGCACTGGCGTAGTTGTATCCAACTAGGAGACCGATGATCATTATAGAGACGAGAAAAGCGGGTTTGAGGAATTTGGAAGAGGATTCGGGGCCACCATATTGCTTGGGTGGCGGCCAGCCACCCTCGCGAAGTAGGGGCTCCTCCTCTCCCCGTCCCTGCTGATTCGGAACTGTGTGGTAACTGGGCGGAACGCGGAAGGACCTTTTATAGCCTCGTTCAGTAGGTGTGCTGCGATAGCTCGGTGGTGCTGATGGGTGTGGTGACATAGTGTTTCGGGATGTGGGTGCACTGCCAGAAAAACTTTCGATATCACTAGGATCGGACAGAGAGGATACTGTAGACGGCGGGCTTTGTACAATTTTCCACCAAGTATCGATTCGTTCACTGCCGAACCGAAAGGTTAGCTTATAACTTGTAGTCAATCAGATGGAGAGTATATTACAATAGGGATGGACCCGGCTCTGAATATGTGGCAGAACAATCTTGGTCTCCTTGAGAGTCCCTTCCTATGGATTTGGGTGGGCGCGACGTGCTTGGAACTGGCATAAAAGAAGGATGGGATGAAGCCCGAGAACTCGTTCCCAGCCAGCAGGGAAACGGCTGTTGATTATTAAGTAAGCCAGTGCCGCACAGACCCCACTCCTGAGTAAATTAGACATAGGCGGCTAGATAAACTCATGCCGTAGCTTCGGCGGGTTATCAGCATGTGAGTTCGTTCACATTTGTGCTATTCGCTGACTTGGAATCCTGTGATGCTAGCGCCTGATGTGGCACTGGCAGCAGTGAGAACTTTGAAAAAGAGATGTACGGCTGTGGACGTCTATTTACGTGGCCTAAGCAAGCACTGGGATTACATTCCTCCGTCTACCGGGTCCTGCGGTTGGACTATTGTCAAAACAGTGTGTCAGCAATACCGCGGCATCGCGACTTCAAACTCGGAAAGCACCTGCAACACATACGACGTCTAAAATCAGATTCAACAAAGACCTTCCCAATTTGGTAGCGCGGCCCCTGTGCCGAGACGTATCTAAAAATAATAACAATGATCGAACTGTATTTATGATCAACAAATGGAATGGCTTCATTGACAAAAGGAACCGCGAACTGGTCAGTTGTTGTGAAGCGTGCTCTCTGAGCTTCGATGGGGCACTGCTGTTGTCTGTCTAAGTGTAGGATTCTTGTTGTCTATTTAAACTGTGGCGGCGGGCGGCTTGTCATCAGGACCCGGTTATATAGAAGGGGGTCCATCATCGTAAAGGCAGTGATCGGAGAACGGACACGGGAGATAATAACTATGTAAAATCGTTTAGGATACTCTTAAAGTTGATGGTTGCATCATTTATGATTAACAAAATGACTTGACGGCCATTGGCTATTGACCGCCGCTTTCAAACCCGACATCCCAGGAATTACAGGCACAGAGTTATCCTCGTGCTGCGGTTCTAACCTGTCGTAGCGTCGGAGATGACTTCGGTAGAACTCTGACGTATCCTTGGCTTTGCATCTTTATGCCAGTTTTCCTATAGCTCGAATCATGCCAAGGGCATACCGGACCGCTTGCAATATGATAGATCATTGGTATTGCGTGGCAGTTGGTTGGTGCGATGGTTCCCAGGCGTTCATGCCAACCCAGGCGAGCCCCAAACCCTCGTCGATTGAATGGGTTGGAAGCCGTGATGTAGGTAGGGTTGTAGCATGATATAACGGATTAACTTGAGATGTGTATCAGATAGGTAGCTTTCTCGAAGAGCCGTGGTGTGGACGAAAATAGATGAAAGTGAAGGGTATATACGTCTTGGCAGTGTAACTTGGGCGTGCTGATGATCAGTCATACAATACCAAGAACCATGGTCGCCTCGGACAGACCCGCTTGCTACTGGCTGTGCTATGAAAGAGGGCGTGTTGAATTGGCGCCTTTTAATGGTACGCTGCGTAAGCAATGCGGTCAGAGTGTGGTGAGGCCCCCCATAACCGTTGTAATTGTAGAACAAGTGGAACGGCTGCTGCGCAAAGAGGCACGGCACTCGGCGTCGCCCAAAATGGGAGATCGGCCCCGTACCGGCCGGCGGTAGTTATTTTTAGCACATTAGACTGGTGAGGATCTCCGGACGAAGTCGTGCCAGTGTGAGAGAATTGGGCCAAGGCAGGAGGTGCTGCGGAGGCAAGGGCTCATGTGAGCACAGGTGCGAGTATTCTCGGTGGTGGATATGGAGATACGGCGCCCAGGGCTACGGACGGCGACGGAGGAGATGATGTTGACATGGGGGCATCGGTTACCAATGTGCTGAATTTGTACATGAAGGCCCCATCTGAGAGGAGCACTGCTTCGTCCTTCACACGTACCACTTGCCTTGCCGGTGAACAGGTTCACCTCGCCTCTTTCTCTCCTCTCCTTCATAAACAGTCTCTTTCTTTCTATTCCGTTTGACACGTCCCTTCAATGATCCCCCTGCCGTTCACTGCCTTCCTCCTCCTTCTCCCCGTCCTCCCTACCTCGGCCGACCCCATACACATTTCCCTCGCAAGACGAGCTGCGGGCCCGCGCAACCTCACTGACTATGCTGCTATAGCTGACTCCATTCGTGCAAAGTGGGGCTATTCGACTTCCCCTCTGACTACTACACGGAGAGGCGTACATGGGGTCATTAAGCGCGCGAGTGCCGCCGGCCTCTCTATCATTAACGAGGTGCGTCCCCCCTTTTTCTGGCTCGAGGTTCTTTACTCATGTCCCTGCAGAAGCAAGATGCTAGCTATCTTGGCACTGTGAGCATAGGCACACCGTGAGTCCTACGGTTTAATTGCATTTGCAATTTGTGGCCGGCCGGTGGATTTCTCGACTCCTCCCCCTTTTCTCCTGCGCCGACCTGTTAGGAAGATAATGGAGGCGCAACTACATACCTTGCGCCCGACAAATCTGTCTCCATGGGGAATGTTAATGACATTGATTCCGTACCAGGGCCTCAATAAGGGTCATGTCCTCGAGAGGCCTGGCAATTTCCCATCATTTAAATTGTCTGTTGTATTCCTGTATACTGATTTATTGTGTTTCAGACCGCAGAGTTTCAATGTCGTCTTGGACACGGGTTCATCTGATCTCTGGGTCGCTGATTCTACATGTATTGGATGCCCTTCTGGGACGCCTCTCTATGATGCGACCAAATCGTCTTCAAATAAAGCCGCATCTAGCTCCTCAAGTGCGCAAACGACCATCAAGTATGGCTCTGGGGAGGTTAGTGGGACAATTGGTAGCGAGGCCGTTTCTATGGGTGGATTTAATATTCAGAATCAGGTTTTCCGTGGGTTTCTCCTTTAGCTATTGTGTTTGATGGATCTCTCACGTAGATGATTATGATAGTTCAAGTGGACAAGGTGACTCAAGACCTTGTCGACAACACGCTCTCCGGAATCATGGGCCTAGCATTCGACACCATTGCCAGCACACAATCTACACCTTTCTGGCAGGCGCTGTCTGATGGCGGTCAACTTACGAACAAAGAAATGGCGTTTTGGCTCAATAGGCTGAAAGATGATCAGGGTGCCACTGATGCTGCATTCGGGGGTGTCTTCACCCTCGGCGGAACTAACTCGAGTTTGTTCTCCGGCGACATTGACTTTGTCAATATGCCTGGTACACAACGATCATTCTGGCTTTTGACCACGACAGGTAATTGACCCGGATTAAATTGCTTATTTGCTTGGTCTTCTAATAGCGTTGTAGCTGTGACCGTTCAAGGGAAGAACATCCAAGTATCGGGTGGCCCCCAGTCGTTGGCTGCCATAGATACAGGAACGACACTCGTTGGTGGTCCCTCTGCTGATGTGAGCAATATCTGGGCTGCTGTTCCTGGATCACAGGAAATTGGGGCCCAGATGCCAGGTTTCTGGGCGTTCCGTGAGTACTACTCTCTTAGACAATATGTTCTGTCCAATAAGTCTGTCTAACCACACATACAGCTTGCAACACAAACATCCAGGTTTCAATGGCGTTTGGTGGAAAATCGTGGCCCATTAACCCTACCGATATGAACCTCGGTGCTATAGACAGGACGGGCCAGCTCTGTGTTGGAGGGATCTTTGATCTCAGTCTTGGAAGTAATATCGAGGCGGGTTCGGGGAACCCTAGCTGGGTTGTCGGCGATACATTCTTGGTACGTAGTCATCTGAGCAGCGATAGACTGATGTTCTGATGTCATGATGCACTTTTTTCGGTTCATTTGAATTTTATATCCGTGTTTTGTGGTTTGGCATCCCTCCAGAAAAACGTCTACTCGGTCTTCCGCGCCGATCCCCCTTCAATTGGCTTCGCGCAGCTTTCCGGAGCGGCGGGAGGGTCAGGTACGGCCCCTGCCTCTCCGACGTCATCATTGTCACTTACCAATACGCTTTCTTCTTTTTCGACTGCCGTTCCTTCTATTTCTGCTGGTGCTGGCGCCTCTGGTCTACCGGCAGGTTCTGGTCAAGCCGCAAGTATGTGATGCTTAATTGCTAGTTGATTTGAGGCTGACATGATCATGATGTAGGCTCTGGTATCTCTATTCATCCCTCTGCTCTGATATCGTTGCTATTCGCTGGATTTGTATCTATCGCTTTCGGATTGCTGTAACATTGCATTTCTGTCATGATCCCTAGGATAGATGAGGCTGATATTGACTTAAATTTAATTGCACACCGATAGGACTATAGCTCTGATTTAATCCGTGGACTTAGTTATTTCTGTGTACATAAGTAGCATGACCTTTGATGAACACGCGTCCACGTGATGTACGCGTCTGATGGAAAATGGAAAAGTGACATTGATGGTTCGCGTCTTGAATAGTCAACCCCTGCTGCGCACCAAACGACGATATAATGGCACGAAGAAAACCAGCTCCTCGCGTGGACAGTCCCCATAGCGAGTCATCATCAACACACGGATCTGTCGATGCCAGCGTGAAGCGCTACAGTCTGACCGATCCTCCAGTGTCTCAGTCCATAGAACAAGACGTCCCTCTCCTTTCTTCCGATCCCGATCATTCCATGAACCATCCACCCCTCTCTGCCACCATGCGCAGCGCCGCTGCAGAATACGACGATGAACGACATGCTTACGACGAACGACAGCAACAACACGCTCGCGAGTATCGACCATACCAGCCAGGCCAATATCTCGCACCCATTATCACAGGCGAAACACTCCAGATTGACGAGATCCTCTTGAATTCCCAACAATCGTCTGGAGAATCCGACCCCTTTAACGACCCATCCACGCCTATTGCCCAACCCGCGCAGTTGCATTATGACCTTTCTGCTCCGCAGAATAATACGTACCAAGCTTATGAACAACCACCGGCTCCATCTTCAGACTATCATAGCCAGGAGGGTTCGGAGTATTATTCTCAGCCTGGCTCCTCGATTCACTCCTATACGCCCATCAATAGTGTGGAACCTATGCCCACAAGTTCGGACATCGGGCATCACATCGACCATTTCCAACATGACACCGAGGCGGCGTATACTAGTGGGGCGGCGTACTCGACGTCGCCGTATCGACCTCCTCGTTCCCGCTCGCCAACGCCCGCTGTTGATGATGAAGACTATTACATCGTCGGTAACGAGAGCGTGCACTATACTGGTGGATTGAACGACCCGGAAAAAGCGATGCTACAGGAGCAGTACGGGGAATATACCATAAATGGCGAATACCTTTCTCCCGAACAACATAACGTTGTATACGACCCCGACCCGCCTACACCTACATCTCAACAAGTTTCCCTCCCGGAGACGCCTCTTGATACGCAGCATTTTGGTCCTGCGCCATCTGGGAGAGTCATCCGGAGACACAAGACGAAAAAACGCGTGCCGTTGACGAATGGTAACCTTGTTGTGAATTTGGATGTACCCCCGAGACTGGTTTTGCCGAGGAGGGGTGTGCCGGAGATGATGCAGACGAGGTATACTGCTGTCACGTGTGATCCAGATGAGTTTGAGAAGAATGGGTTTTTCTTGAGGCAGAATGAAGGTGGGAGGAGGACGGAGTTGTTGATTATGATTACGATGTATAATGTGAGTGCGCTCGTGCTTGGGTTCTGGTTAATGGGTGTTATTTATTGATGGGTGGATTAGGAAGATGAAGTTTTGTTTTGTCGAACGCTTTATGGTGTTATGCGGAATATTTCGCATTTGTGTACGCGCAAGAATTCGCAGACGTGGGGACCGAATGCTTGGGAGAAGGTATTTGTATTGTGGTTTATCTGTTGTCTTCGGTACATTGATCGCTCACGTGTAGGTCGTGGTGTGCATCATAGCCGACGGTCGCAAAAAAGTTCATCCCAGGGTTCTCGACTGTCTAACACTGCTAGGCGTATATCAAGCAGGAGGACACATGAAGAATATGGTCAATGAGAAGCAAGTCACGGCACATGTGTTCGAATATACCACTTCGTTTGCTTTGGACTCGAATATGCATTTCAAGTTTCCGGACAAGGGAATAGTGCCGACGCAGATTATATTCTGTATGAAGGAGAAGAATCAGAAGAAGATTAATAGTCATCGATGGGGTTTCAATGCTTTCGGTGCGATGCTGCAGGTATGTTGGTGTTTTTTTTCAAATGGTGGATGTGGGTCTTGATGGTTATTTCCTATAGCCGAATGTATGCGTGTTGTTGGACGTTGGCACACGACCTGGGAATAATAGTATTTACAGATTGTGGAAGGCGTTTGACTTGAACTCGAATGTGGGTGGGGCGTGTGGCGAGATCTCGGTGTATAAGGGCAAAAAATGGTCTTTGCTCTTGAACCCTCTTGGTGCGTTATAGCTGATGTTGTGTAGTTGTATTGCTCACATAGAAGCATTTTAATAGTTGCTGCGCAGAACTTTGAATACAAGGTCAGCTGTATCCTAGATAAGCCCACGGAGAGTTTGTTTGGTTATATCAGCGTGCTGGTACGTGCTTATTTTGCTGTGGAAGTGAATTTAATGCTTAACACTTTGACAGCCTGGTGCATTCTCAGCATATAGATACATTGCTCTTCAGAATAATGAGCGAGGTCAGGGTCCCCTGGCTTCGTACTTCAAGGGTGAAGTCCTGCATGGAAGGGACACTGATATCTTCACTTCGAATATGTGTAAGTGTCCGTATTAACTATGATACACCAAATACTGACACTTTCGACTACAGACCTTGCCGAAGATGTAAGTTACGCCATCGTCACAACAAAAACAAGCTAATGAAATGGTGCAGCGTATCCTATGCTTTGAGCTAATAGCAAAAAGGAACTGTCACTGGCAAGTCCCCCATGTCACCATCTCTTCCATGCATTAACCCTCTGTACCACAAAGGATCCTAAAATATGTCAAAGGCGCCGTCGGAGAAACCGATGTCCCAGATTCGTTACCAGAATTCATCTCTCAGCGACGGCGATGGCTGAATGGGTCCTTCTTTGCTGCGACTTATGCCATCGCCCATGTTGGTCAGGTGTTGCGATCTGGGCATAGCATGACCCGAAAGATTGCGTTGATGGTGGAAACTGTGTATAATATCATCAATCTGATTTTCGCGTGGTTTAGCATTGTGAGTTCCGTCATTTTCCGTCTTAGCTGCGACTGACTTGGGGTGGTAATTCCTAGGGAAACTTTTACCTTTTCTTCGTAAGTCGTTATGGTTTATCTTTAGGCTTCGGAGACTCTCTGATCGACGCCGTTTATCATAGGTGGTTCTTACTTCTTCGCTTGAGGATCCTTCCTTCGAGTTGGATGGTATCAAGTATTTTAATACCCTCATGCAGTACTTCATGGCCTCAATGATCGTGTCGTGCTTCATTTTTTCCATGGGCAATCGACCTGCTGCGTAAGCTATACCATGCGAATCCAAGTGACAGCCTGATTGACTCTTTGATTCAGATCGAAGTGGAAGTACAAAATGACTAGTATTGTCCTGGGCATCCTGATGTTGTACATGTTAATAGCCTCGGTTGTATGTGCATTGGAGGCTGCTCACCAGGGAGGGGCAGCGAATTCCGTGATGCTGTTGAGTGTGCTGGTTACCTATGGCCGTAAGTGAACATCAATAATTGTTGGATTCGGTGGGTTGCTGATGGCATGGATCTTAGTATATGCGCTTAGCAGTTTGCTGGCTTTTGATCCTTGGCATATGCTCACTAGCTTTATCCCATATATCTTCCTCTCACCGACATACATCAATATTCTGAACGTGTTCGTACTGTGCCTTATCTTGCTCATATTCTGATTGACACTGATTTTGCATATATAGCTATGCATTCTCAAACCTTGACGACGTGAGTCGTCTTGTTCAAAATCAATCAAAAAGTAGCTCATTATTTTATAGATATCTTGGGGTACAAAACAAGATAGCGCGCCCGATACAGACCTCGGCGCCGTAACACAAGACATCAATTCTCAAGTTGATGTTGAGCTCTTCTCGGATACCGCGGACGTAAATTCACTTTATGAGGAAGCACTGTCGAATTTGCGTGATCGGAAACCTGTCCAAAGCACTAACAAGAAAAATCGAATACGGACGGACGCCGAGAAGGAGCAAGCCGCTAAGGATTATTATGCAAGCGTGCGGACGAATGTATTATTGGCCTGGGTGTTGTCAAACGTAAGTTTTTCTCAAGTTTTGTTTTATCTTTTAGGGTGGCGTGGTCTTACGAGTCCGACTGGATAGGGTTTACTGTTGTTGGCGATTCTTGGTGGTGTTTCAACGACAAATACCTTTGATCGGGATGTTGGGGTCAATCGGACGAAAGGTTATTTGATATTCATTCTTTCATTTACAGCGATTACAAACTCGGTGGTATGTATCTGTCACTTCCTCGTGGGCTCATTTGCTGAATGGAGGGGCTTGCTGTTTGCTATAGCGGTTTGCCGGCTCGACACTGTACCTCATGGCCCGATTGATTACTGGATAAATTAGCTTTGGTGTCCTTATTAATCTCACGTTCATCTTGACGTATTTTTTTTGTTGTATGTATATTTTTTGATGGACCTTAACGGAGCGGGATGATATACAGCATGTGTCATGTTTCACGGGCCCTGAAAGTTTGGAAGCTTGAACCCTAGTCCCGAACTTTCTCTACCCTTTCTTACTATCCTCGGGCTCGACCATAAAATACCATTTCCGGCTGACAGGTGGGGAATCGCAGATCAGCTCCGAGATCGGTGTGGGGCCTGTGGGCGCGTCGGTTACATATATCTGTGGTCTCACCACGTTCCCCTCGCTAGACACGGCCTTTCTTATTTAGCTACTACATGCCACCATTGTCCACAGCTTTTCCTTAGATACCGTTACTACTATGCCACAGACGTTTTTACTTCTTACCCACCCTTGACACACTTTCCGACCCTTGAGACTACCCGGTTCATTTTTTTTTCGTATCGCTATCGAGAGACAGACGGACCATTTGCAGATTCACACTTCCTAAACCATATACTAATCATATCGTACCCCATATTGTCTTTCATATGGGTATATTTGACACAGTTCTCGTATCGTTACCAAGAAATCGAGCCTATATTGTCTTTCTTCCAATAGGTCCCGGTACATTTTTCAATGGGGAGGACACTAATTACTTAGCAGCTTCAAAGCTTCATGCATTCACGCACACCTAGGTACTAGATCTAGTGGTCCAGAAAATACAAATAAATTATGTAATAAGAATCGGGTATATCGAGGCCAAAGCCCCCAACTGCTAAGTCTTACACCTACTGCCATAGCCCCTAACATGATTGATTCAGCTACCAACTCACCACCCTCTTCGCATCTTCCTTGTGTGCTTGTGAGCTCCGTGGTGCCCCCGGGTTCCGGCTAACATGCTAAACAGGTTCTCCTTCTGGACGAACTCTTCGAATATTGCCTGGGCTGCCTCCGGCTGGTATGCAGGCTACAACCAGGAGTTACCGGACTGAAACAAACACGACTAAAGTAAATAAAAAAACTTACCAGCGCATGACCCGCCTTATACACTCTCCTGCGCAATTTCGTTCAGGCAATAGTCACGCCACATTTGGATGGACTTACACAAATGAAAAGTTGTGGACTACCTTGGCCTCAGCGACCGCCTTGTTCCCGACCGTGATCGTAGAATAGTGGGTGCTGTTCAAGGTCTGGTTGCCGTACCAGTTCATGGATACCATGGAATCATGTACTCCAATCCAGTTGCACCTAACAGGGCCTTAGTGCCCTTTAGACGAAAAGTTGAACAGTCCCACTTACTTGATGTCATAATCGCCCACCTGTGGTTATCATTATCACCTTCGTTCATGAATTATCAGTTTTCACTACGTACCCAGATTAGGATCGGAAATTTCTTATCCGCTAGCTCCGCCAAATCCCCCAAACCGGACCTCGCAGCATCTCCGGATGCGATGAAAGCAGACTTCACTCGATGGTTACATTGGTCATATTTGCTTGTCGCGCCTATTTTCGCCATCACCCCCGGGGAACGAATGTAATCCAGGTAGTAAGGAGGTGGAAATGTTGGATCCGTGTCATTCCTCGTCAGATCGGTACTGGAACGATTTTTGATCGCGCGGGAGAGGACATGTCTTGTCTATAAAGAGGATCAGCTGGTTGACGCATTTCGACACAGGGTTGGCGCATACGCAAAAAACATATGCCTTCTTGCACGTTGTGCTGTTACCGCCGTCATATTCACACCTTCGTAGAGAGTCTAGGCACCCATCAGGCTTTTCAAGTGCGTGTCTCATCTTGTGCACGACCGTATGATTTTGTAGCCGTCCATATCCGGGCGCGTGAGCTGCGAACCTCGCTAAAGAGTCCATCTGAGTGAATAGATCGTGTTTCCCGCTAGAATCACAGTCAATGACCAACTCGGACCCGCGAAACCTGAGGATCCAAGACGTACTTGTTCATCAAGATAGAAGTGAAAACCACTTTGTGCGCGTTGATCTCGCCTTTATCGATTCTATCGTTTTGGCTATTGAAGTATCTGATGAATGCGGGGCCAAGTCGAGCCCCGAAACTCTCCGTCGCGAAGATCAACCTTCAAATTCATTAGGCACAGTGGTTTCTTTCACGGTGAGATAACTGGTACCTTCTATCCCTGAATCTAGAAAACTCCTGACTCTCAAACAACATCTGGAAAGCTGTCCACGTCTGCTTCGCGGACCCCCGCACTGTATCTTTTCTATCTGCGCCATACGAAAATCCTGACCCAACTGGTACATCTATGTAGAGCACTAGTGGTGACAGCGTCCGCCATGTCAGAACGCAACAATCGCCCTGAACTGGGTTTGAATTCAAAGACTCACTATTCGTGACATTATTCCAACTGCAATCATCCCAGCCAGGATAAGTGTCGTGGGCGTCATTATTGAGGAGGAAAAACATACCTGTATGGGTTAAGCTCTGTAGTTTTACCACTAGCATCTACTTGGCATGGTCCATTCTCTATATTCCGTCAGTTAGACTCTGACGCTGACATCAGGGGAGATAAAAAGTTGGTGTTGTACACACCTTGGAATAACCCCATCATTGCCGAACATCCCGGACCACCATTCATCCTATTAATTCATCAGCACTACCCATCGTTCGCATTTCTCTGCTCACCAAATTGTCAGAGGTGCCGTGTCTGGACTTTTTCGCGCCTCAAAGAACCAGAACCACTAGACCATGCCAACGCGCTCAATATGTTGCGTACCCACGGGCTCATTACTACGTACCAGATACGTATCTTTCGACACGTTGATATATCCCGAGACCTGATGCACACCGGGCGTTGTCTCGCAGATACCGGAATCTTTCACGTAGATCAAGCTGCCATCGTGTATGGCATTCGATATTCCTGTGGGCGGGCTCACTAAAGTAGAGTTTATGAGAGTTACCATGTTAGATGGGGTCACGGTTGTGCTACGACTTGGCAGGATGAGGCGCACCCCGATGCGCAGTTTTATGCGCAGTTTTTTGAGTTCGAGCTACTCCTGCGTGAAGTAGAATAATGACGAAGGAGAGAACACGGAATGCGAGAGAGAGATGGTGCATCGCAAAGAAAGGTCTAACATGCGCGTAGTTCAATGAACTGAGAGCGCGACATTTTATACACCCGCTAAGAAGCGAGACAATCCTGTCGACAAAAAGAAGACGCGATGGCCTAATATGTGGAGCTAACGTACCAGCGTTCTAACCTGTCTAATCGCCGCACACCAGAACCTGACGCAACCGAAAATTTCGCCCGGAGTGAAGTCTATTCACTTGACTCCACTGGCGCCAGGCCAAAATGGCCCTATCTTACCACTGGCTTCCTTGAATACGAACAACGCTTTGTTCCAGCCAGAAGCGTCAAATGTAACGGGGGAAAGGTCAAAAAACGATGTAGATGTGGGTTCGAGAACTACCGCCACAACTGGAGCTACTAGCTTCTCGCTCAATCTGCCATGTACTTCAATCTGTAAACGAGCGAAATCCGCAAACGTCCGTGTTTAGTACGTCTGAGTTTTTATTTGTGAATCGTGATCTGCGGTGGCGAGTAACTTCTGTTTCGCACGCCGATGATTTACATACTATTGGTGGTCCGTAGTTCGGATGGGTCCTCAGTTCGGACGAACATTTTTATCGCGTGTAATACTTGACTAGATTTTCCAAAAAAACTTGGATAAATCTACATTCATTGTAAAAATTATTGTGCGCGCGTCGTTCAGCAAGAGGATATGCGGATGAAGAGAGTGTTGATGAGCCTCAAAATCACGCTCTGTCACCCTTGCCGAGCTCTGCCATGTCGGACTCTAAAGAAATCTGATGCATCAACGTCATACCTCACGACACGCGTTGATCTCCCATGTCGGAGATTGAATATGCACAGCAGGAATGTCGTGACACGATGTGACCATCCGAACTGAGGCCTGAGGACCCATCCGAACTACGGACCACCAATAGTACACTATTCCCGCCTTGCTTTTTCATTTTTCCAATTAATTATAGCACCCTCGTGGTTCAGATAAAATAGCACATTTGCTCTCTCTTCGTTATCGGCCGGGGTTTGTTGTCGTTAGAATGTATCTCGTAGTGGCTTCGTTCGCATCACGTACAACCCCCGTCCTGCTTAATTTTCCCATAGTGAATGGCTGGACTGGGATTTTGGTATGACTAGTCCCAATATCGACTTGACGAGACACGGTCACTTCCCTTCAATGAGAAGATATGACTGAGGAATGAATTGGTTGGTAGGCTGGGCATCAGACCCAGAACCCTCGTATCGTTTGCTCCATGACTAGTTTATCGCCATGTCAGTGGGATTGTAAAATCTAGAGATGCTGGCGACTAGTCCTTGGAAGAATATGAGGCGTCTCGACGATTGAGTTCAGACTTGAATATCGGCATGAAGTATACCTGCTCGCGATGAGTATAGTATGATCTGGAGAGACAGCCGCTCAGTGCTTTAGTACTACAAACAACATTGGCATACCAATTTGCGGCTTGCTCACTGTAAAGTTAGGAGGTTATGACTGATCTTAAGAGACAACCCCACGCACCAACGCAGAGTCTACTGGGTTGGTTGAGACTATATAGTTTAAAGGTCGGGGGCTGATTCTTGATGTAAGGCTTGTATTTCTCAGTTCGTCCTTGTGGAGTCTCGTTTTTTCCTATAGCTCAGCCAAATGAATCGTCAGGTCTCATAAGAGATGACCCAAAAAACCTCTTACCTTGTCTTATGTCCTTGTTCTCATACCCAGACACACAGCTACATCCCCAAAAACACAAGAGGTCCTCAACGCATACATCAATATTACTGGCATTGGTGGCTGGGGAAACTTGGGCGATTCAAGAGTCTTCTATCCAGGCCACTCGATCTTGTGTCAGTGGCAGACATTTTAGGGCAGCTTCCGAGTTGCTTGGCGTTAGGCGCTGATGACTATTGGGCAGTTGGCCTGTCAGGGGGACCATCTCGTCATGCAACAAGCCCCTTGCCCCGACCTGACCCTTTCCTAACTTCGACCACCTCCACGCTGATAGCTACGCAGCTTCGGTACGTTGACGTTGTGACTCGGTCTAAGGTCTCTACTCACCACGTTGGCTGTATCAGCATCTCTCCTATATGATAATGGTCTATCAACATTCTCGGAAACAATGCGAGGTCGACCTCCTCATAGAGGAAATCGGACGTTTGGATTGCGAAATTGACAGTCTATTGGAAAAGCGAGCCAGGCTCCGTTGCCACCTTAATCAATTACAGACGTATACAAGCATGCTTCCCACTGAAACTCTTTCCCTCATTTTCCAACACACTTGCGCTCTCGCTCCCGATGACGAAGATGCCAATCCGTACCCCCCGGTTATCCTTGGGGCAGTTTCGACGCATTGGCGTCGGGTCGTTTGGTCCACGTCGTCGCTCTGGACAGCGCTAGCCATAAAGGTGAAGCATGTGCAGTATGCTTCTACAGCGACCATTTCACTCCTACGTTTGTATCTCGAGAACGCCGGTACGCGTTGTGTGTCCTTGCGGATAGATGTACCGGAAGACGCATATGATGAAAACGAGGAGGAGGCGGGTGATGGACAAGTTCCTGTCGCAGAGCTCTTTCATCTGGCCCTACAGCACCCAGAACGGATCAAGGAACTCTGCTGCGATTATTTCTGGCCAAGGTGGTGCTCCATTGTCACGGCGTATGCAAACACCAAGGGGGTCCCCATGTTCTCAAACCTCGAACACCTACACCTGGGTATACAAGCGCCGGATACTCCAGAAACCTTAGCCGAGGGCGAAATAGACTCTTCGTCCCTGTCCAGCCGCGTTCCTCGCCTGGATAATGTTTCATTGTTGGGGGGCGTTCCGCCCATACCACTTCCCTGGGAGCAAATCACCACCCTTTCGTTAGATAGTATACCCATTGATCGGTGCATGGCTCTGCTCAAACGCTGTCCAAACCTGACCGATTATCATTGCCGAAGAGTTCTGGACACGTCAGTTTCCGAGCCTCTGCTTCGAAGCACCCTTACCCTGAAGCATGTGGAGTGCTTTGGCTGGACATTTGGCTACAGCCAATGGGATTTCGCCCTATTCAAGTATGTTCAGCTGCCCTTAGTCGAACGCTTCAAGTGCGAAAGGAAGCATCAAGATATGAGTTGCGACGTCCGTGTCCGACCCTCGGAGCTCCTCCTGGTTCAAAAGCAATTCTTCTCAAACATGACGACGTTAGCAGATTTTGAACGCTCGTCAGCGCATTGCATTACCACAGAAGCCGTCCGCCTCCTTCGATGTCTTCCGAGTTCCGTTGAAGATCTTCACCTTGTGGATGTGGATGATGGGGAGGGGAATCAGATCTCTCAAATTCTCACCCTCAAGGAGGACAGTCAAGATAGTATACTGCCTCGTTTGTCGATGTTGTCGACGACAGGCACATTTCTCAACAACTTATGGATGACGATGCCCGATGGGACTTTCACCGGCATGATTCGCTCCCGAAGGGAAGGCTCTGAGAAGAAATGGCAGACATATAGCCGTCTAAGCTGTATTTATCTCAGTTGCAAGCGTGATGAGGTGGCACCCGACGAATTGGTGGGAATGTATGGGCTCTCAATATCTCAGCAAGCTGAGCTCCAGGTGTTTGTCGACGATGGTTTGCGGTTAGTCACTACAGACTCGGCTGGGGAAGCTACCGTATGGAAACCTAGTAATGGAACGCCCTGAGCCCATCCAGATGTCTAGAATACAGATAGTGTATGTTTATTTAGTTACACATAAAAATCCTTCGAGTTGAGATAACCGGGGGCGAAAGCCTGATTCAAGAGAATAGGTAATCATAGAAAGATATGTGTTTGCCCATACTCCCCATTCTCAGGTTGGCAACCTGGCGTTTCTTCCTAGCGGACACGAGGCGTCGAGTGCGGGCGGGGGAACGGGAGGGTGATGAAGTGCTCCTAGCCCATCGTCTGTTTGGAGAATATAGCGGCTGATGAAGGTGGGATACCCTGACAGGTGAGGATTCCCTGCCCTCTACGGGAACCATAGCGATCTCCTGGGTCATAGTCTTGTCCGGGTCATCATCTTCCCCTTCAGCCTCGTTGGTGGGGGGACGGGTTTCAGAAACCGGATCATGTTCACCTCCCAAATTGAGACTGGATATAGAATCGAGGAGATCACGGCCTGCCTCGCTACCAGATTCATCTCCATATGCATCAACGTCAGCGCTGACTACAGACCATTCGTCGTCCTCCCTAACGGGATTGTTGGGCGCTTTACGTGTAATATGGGGCGACGATGGAAGGGAAGTCTCCTGGATAGAATCAAGGTTGCCGGAGGTAGCGCCAGTCGCTATGGGATCGTCCACATCCGAATCTGTGAAGTCGTGATCGGAGACGAGGTCAGAGTCAACATCTGTAGTCTCAGGATGGGAAGAGTAGTCTATGTCCGTGATAGGAGGAGTTTCTAGTGTCGTAGTTGCCCTGTAGTCAGGCTGGTGGACATTGGGACGGAGAAGATAGGTGAGGCGCCCATCCGAACCGCCTTTGCCTAGGGAATGGTTGAATGAGCCACTAGCACGGTTGCACGAAAGGTGAAACAGCTTACTGAAGCTAACAACCTCGTGGTATCGAGCGCAACAGTGTACGACGTAACGTGCAAAAGCATCATCAGTGATGCTCCATACCAACTGCAAAGGGGTACGAGAGACCTCTACAATGGACCCAGTAGATCCAATCTCTCTACCTTCACTTGACTTCACTTGGAGATTAGCAAGTCCAGCAGCATTGGACTCATCCGGCCGCAGCATAACTCCTCCTTGAAGCCATTCCATCATTTCTTCTTCAATATCCTGGACAAGGGATTCAGCTCTCCCTCCTGATCTGCGTAGCTCCTTTCGCATGCCCTTCATGCTCAAGGAAAAGCGACCCGCACTCGCAGTTCCCGGGTCACGAGTGGGAATAGTTGCAACGGGCACTTTGACACTGCGGGGAAGATATGAAGGCAAGGGCTCGGGAAAGGTAGGCTTATTTGAAGGAGTCGGCGGGGTGTAGTCCTTCCTGGATGCCGAGACTACGTGAGGATTCCCGACAAAGTGTGCTGGACAGGGAAACGCATTGGGAAGAAGGCATTCATCAGGCTTCGCAAAGATAATGAGATAGGGGAAACGGACCATTGTCTCTACGCCTGATCCAACGTTTTCCCTCGTTCTGGTCCCTTCGGATTTTCTTGAATACAATCTGACCAGGAATACCTTGATCCTGCCCTGCTATATTTCCCCCACGCAAGTGGGCGTATCGATCCTTTAAGCCCGGGTTTCGAAGAATGGCCGGGAAGGAAAGCACTGGGGCCGAAGTTGCGGTATCGACATCGCCCATTGCTTCGGTCGACCTATATAATGTTAGTGAAAAGAAATTCCGAAATAAAATATCGAAGACAGGCTTTAAGGCTTTGAGGACTTGGATTGGGGCCCGCTTGGTATGGCTTGAGTATCGGATGCGGTTATGACGATCGAGTCACAGGATCTCCTCGGGCCGCTCGTCCCGCTGGAATTTCGAGCTCATGGTAATGTCGGGGTTACAACACAGGGGGAAGGATGTGGCCTTTCACCTGAGCACACGCAAGCCACTTGAACTGATGGAACTACTCTCGTTGAGAACAAGGCAGTCTTAGCCTCTTTATTAAGTAGAGTAGTTCCGTCGGTTCGAGTGACTTGCATGTACTCAAGTGAAAGGCAAGTGAAAGACCACATCCTTCCCTCTACGTTGTAACTCCGACGTTACAATCCTGCTTGAGGAACTCTTTCGTTCTTTACACGGGTTTATATACGAATCATGGTGTTACGCAAAAGGGAATAAAAGGAACGAAACATAGAATGAGACGGAATCTTAGAAATTCAAAGAAACACGAGACTTGGCGAGCGTCCGAGAAACGCCCGCTCCTTACAAAGATATTCTTCTTTGGTTGAAGTCACCAACTCGTCAACGTACAGGAGTATAGGCACCACAACGAACATACACGGTGAATGTAGTCGTTGGAGGCACCACCTTGAAAGATCGACGAACACTTTATTCTAGGTATATTCTTCTAAAGTTCAATTGCCTTTCCTCGCCAAGAATGAATTTTTTGACACCAGGCTCGAGCGGTAAGCGAGGAGCCCTACGTCCGCTCCCCCCCATTTTCAGGGCGGAATATGGTGTTTTTACCGGACGTTATCTCTAATAATATATTTGAGGTACCATTATATCTGCTCCCAGGACGATGGGTTAATCGATACGCAGGTGCCATTGTGAAACCCGAGCCCAAAATCCAGAAATGATTTGCGAGGATTTCCGCCAAGTCCAGCAGTTGACGAGGTGACCGAAATTCCAGAAGCTTGTCCCAACTATTTTCTACGTGGGCGCGCCAGTGTGTTCCTATAAATCCATTCGGAAGACCACAGCAGACCCCACCAAGCCATCTGTATAGGTGATCCTTGGGTAGTAACTTGTGGCAATCAGGAGGTGCTGATAGTCCATTCGACTACCAGAGTTCGTGCGGCTGCTGCTCCAGCGGGCAGTCCGTTGAGTAAGCTTAGCGATATCCAAGGGAATCGCAAATATACTTTTAATTCGATAATTCCGTAAATTTTCCTTCAGAGTGCTGCATTCATCGAAATTTGATTCTGCCGGTTTTATATAAATATCATCTTACTGAGAGGTATGGGGATTTGCATCCCCTCAGGCTCACACTAATTTGCCCTCGTTGACGTGCTGTTACCTGTGTGCTGCTGCCCAAGCACTGGAGGACCAACATACAACAATGTTCGTGGACAATTTCAGTCACAATGGAAAATACTATAGATATCAGGAATGGAGGAGATTGGCACCAATGCCTCTTCGAAGCCGATTGTCTATTGTAATTTTGGTGCGTATGACTGGGCGTTCAGAAGAGACTAGGAGGGGCCGTGGGGAGGGCTATGAAGTTGGTGCCAGGTGGCACCTGGAGCGTGGGCGATCACTGATCACTCTCATGATGGAAATAAAAAGCGCATTTAAGATACATGACCGGGAGGATAATGATAGTGCATAGCAAAGAAACGATGGGTGAAATATGTGGGTCCCTGCCTACTTTATTCCAGGGGTTATTTCACTATCACAGTATTTCCGTGGTCCTCGATGGACCTCCGCGTTCTTCGGTATTTGTGCGTTGATCTTGAGGATGGGGACCCACCTCCCCATATCAAAGATGTGATATGTTGCCTCATGTAGTGTGGCAAGGCCGTTTAGTGTGGGACTACCCACAATCATCTTGGCAGGATCTAACTAAAGCCTCGTTCTTCCACCGAAATCCCGTTATCTGTCCTCGTGCACCGAGGTGACAGGCAGATATTCTGCCTCTTTGATATCATAAAGGAACATCACCGAGAATCCGTTGACTTCAATTTATGGAAATGTGCGGAAATGCGCTCTTATGAGGAGGATGTTATATCCGGGTCACAAGCGAGCACCAGACCGACAGGTAGCGTTGGTACAGCACACATGGTCATTGACCGCTGACCAGGTCCTGAGCCCGGGACAAACGCTGGATTGACCGTTGTCTAGTTCTCATTGATCGCATCTGCCTGCTAAGCATGCGGGGCTCGGTCCAGGGCTTGGAAGTGAACATTCTTATTCTTATTCTTATTCTTCCAACTAGCACGCACCCTCGCCAGCGATGGGTGCTTAGGCAACTCACACCACTCTGCTTCTTTAATTTTAGGCTTGTACCTATGCTTCTTTTCTCATACTCACCACCCTGATATCCCCAAAACGACCTACTAAACTTCTGGGCCTGATCCCTTTTCCCTTTTTTTGTATAAGACTTCATTTTGGCACTCTTGTTTTAGCGCTATTCCCATCCTCGTTTTCCTGTTTATATACCGTGCCGTCTGTTATTCTCTATTCTGACCCTCCTAGCACCCTTGATACAGCAAAATCACCACAATGCAACCTCTTATCAAAATTCCATGTATCCTTGTCGCCATGGTTGGTCTGCATATCACCGTCACCCCACCCCACCCACCTCCAACCGAAGAAGAGAAGGCCGCATCGACGGGACTGGAGGTCGTCATCAAACGACGTTCTGGCGCTACAATCGTCAGGGTGCGCTAGCGGACTTTTACCAACCGCAAAGTGAACCTGACCATCCATATTTTATTTTAGACCATCTGTTGGGGAACAGCTCTGGCTGAAGTGGCCGTTATACTCGCCAACTACGCACCATCATTGCCTATATCCAGGGCATTACTCTCGACTCTAACATCTACGTATGACAGCATGGACCGCATCCACCCCTCACCCCTATTCTTCGTTGGGTGCTTCTTGACAGCCTTCGGAGGGTTTATCAGATACAATTGTTACAAGGCGCTAGGAAGTATGTTCACTTTTGAAATGAGCATCCGCAAGGACCATGCCCTCGTGACGTCTGGCCCATATAGTATCGTACGACACCCCGGATATACCGGAGTCCTCATCACTTTGACCGGGATGCTATTGATGCATGGGGCAGAGGTAGATGATGGATTCGTTCTTCGGCTGACTGTAAGCTGACAATCAACTCACTTCAGGGTTCCTGGATGAGGGAAAGCGGAGTGCTAGAGACCACGTTCATGAAGGGTGTTACACTCTTTAATCTTGGCATTGTCTCTGTCATTACCATTGGGTTGCTGAAGCGAATGTCCAAAGAAGACGAGGCCTTGCACCAACTCTGTGGTAAAGAATGGGAGGACTGGGCGACGAAGGTTCCCTATAAGCTGATTCCTTGGGTTTTTTGAACAGCCGTGTTGAATCTTTACCATTTAGTATTCTAATATTAGACAGAACTTTATCAATCCACCTTACCTCACTGGCAAACCCGACGCAGTTTTCAGATGAGCGCAAGCTCATATCGGGATTAGGAATTTCCTACATTGAGGCACACAATCGGGTCGATGGTTGATGCGAAGAGGGTATGACGATGATCATAGCATGCATTACATTATGGAGGAATCAAACAAACAACCCGGAAACAGAAGTAAATAAGCAAAAGAGACAAATGGGCCAACTCAAGACATCTCCTCATCGGTATCGGAAAGCATCTCCTTGCTCTTACTGTATATCCAACAGTTAACTTCGTCATAGGGAATAGAGGTAATATATACGTACAACTGCTTTTTGCGAGGATTGGCAGACTCTTCATCATCGTCATCTCTGACAATGCGCTTCTTCGTGGCTCGCTAAGATGAGAGTCAGCCACCCCGACTGAAAACAGTACGACAAGACGAAGACTTACTTTCTTTGGTCGCTCAACTTCTTCCTCATCGGTGAATATCGCGCCTTCTTCATCGCCTTGGTCGCTACCCGCCTTCTTCAGCTTTCCGCGACGCTTCTTGCGAGGTTCACCTTCGTCTCCACTAGGCACCTCACTCCTGGGCTTCCTAGCTTTCTTCGGTTTCTTCTCTTTCTCTTCATCACTCTCCATCCGAACTTCTCGCGTCCACTCCATGGCCTGTTCCCTGGCAAGACGACGTTCTTCAGCGAGTTTCTCGGATTCGATACGGAGTTTCTCTTGCAACTCGCGCTGAGAAATAGTTTAGCTCAATGACGTCACGGAGACGATCAGGGGAGAATGCTAACCTCAGCGGCCTCTTGACGGTCCTTTTCTTCTTGCCGTTTACGACGGGCGGCCTCAAGGCGACCTTGCGTTTCGGCTTCATGTTGTCTCTGGGCGGCAAGATGATCTTCAGCCTTTCGGAGCATACTTTCACCATATTTACGGCGATTGTCAGCGATGTCCTTGCTATAGGGTACCAGTTGGGTCTTTACACTCGCAAGTGAGGCGAAGATCCTAATCATGTGTCAGACCTTCAGATCATATTCAGGGATAGACTTACTTTTGAGCATGCGACGCTTGGTCGATGACCTGTTGGAGGTCGGAGAGTGTTCGCTTAGCAGGTGGAAGGGCGAATAGCATCTCGGCGGACTTCTGTTGGATCATGGCTATGTTGTACACAATAGCCTTGTCGCCAGGTTGAATATACAAGGCCTATTACTCATGAGACGTGATAAATGGTAGAAGAAAGGCAAATATAACGTACCCTCTGAGCATATTTGAGTGCGGTGTTCATAGCGGAGTAGGACTGGTCTTTGGTAGCTTTAGAGTACCACGATCTGCATAAGCACACAAGGACGGATATGTTATGGCCATCATAGAACTTGGAGGCTGTCTCATACTAGGGGAATATTGAGCCAGACGCAAGGAAACTGGGCTGCTGGACTCACACTCTCAATAGCGCGGTCGAACTCATCGCATGCATAATGGCAGTGTCCTATATTGAAATAGACACTACCATCATCCTTCGACTCTCGGACCTTGGCAAATATGTCAAGGGCCTCACGGGCGTTCTTAATCCTCTTTAGACCCTCGTCGGCTGGCACGGTAGAAGGTAAAGCGCCACCAAGTGTCCCCAACGCATCCTCGGCGGTGACAATGGCTAAACCCTGGGCGGCAAAAGCACATCGGGGATCCAATTGAAGTGCCTTTTCGTAAAACTCGGCAGACCGTTGGAAGCCTCGTTTCCGCTCCTTGACGCCGTCCGGTGAGTTGTCCCGACTCTCGCGTGACTGGTGATACTGAATCCAACCTGCAGCACATAACGAGTATACATCATATTTATCGAAATCTTTGAGCGTGCTGAACACGAAGTCTTTGGCGATCTTGATAGAGTTTGTTTGGATGAGGAAATAGGTATAGAATGCGCGGATATTGAGATTGCTGTTTTGGGATGTGAGGCATTGTTTGATAAGTTCATGAGCATCGTTATGTCGGTTGATGTTTGAGAGCATTTGAGCCTGCCGGATTTTTGCTGAAGCGGCAGTGTCAGCATGTTCTCAGGTAATGAAAGGCTCCACACGCACCGTCGACATACTCCGGATGCCTCGAGAGTAATTTTTCATATGCCTCCTTCGCGAGGCTTTCTTCGCTTTGGTCTTCGTACACGCGAGCGAGGTTGTAAAGGATAGAAGTGGACATTGCTTCGGAGATATCCGTGTTGAGTGCAGCCGCGTTTGTGAGGGCGGTTTCATACATGGTTCGTGCGGATGTATGACTATCTTCTAGATGTTGGAGTGCACCCAGATTGTTTAATAAACGCGGGTCGACTTTCCCAGTCGACTCGCTAATACGCAAGGCCTCTTTCAAGGCCTTGCGCATCCGATCGAGGTTTTCACCTTGCCACAGCCGAGCAATCTCAGCGTGCATGTCCATATCATCTAGAATGGCACGCGAGGCGCGACTGGGAACGTGGCCGTTGTTCCGCGACTCGTCGAGTTCAATGCTCTTGCTGACACGCTCGAACAAGTCTCGTGCCCGTGTCTTCTCTTGTGCCATATCGGAACTTGAAACTCCAGGTCGTGGGTGCGCGCGAAGAGACGCTAACATCACGGTAGCTTCCAGAGATTTTTGAGGGTTTGGCGGCTGCAATAGGGTATCCAAGGTATGAATCGCGGCGGGGATCTCGTCTGCAATTATGAGGCCGGTGGAACACATTCTGGAATTACCTGAAACGCACCGTGCTGGAGTTGCATCTGAGCCAATCCAATGGCACCAAGAACGTGCTTGGGTTGCCCATCCATTGCTGCGGAGTAGAATCTTTT
Source organism: Macrolepiota fuliginosa MF-IS2 (assembly GCA_015584085.1). NCBI lineage: Eukaryota > Fungi > Basidiomycota > Agaricomycetes > Agaricales > Agaricaceae > Macrolepiota > Macrolepiota fuliginosa. The sequence goes on along the minus strand of MU151138.1, from coordinate 27,031 downwards.
AGCTTGTACGTGAGAACCCTCTGCGTGACAAACTCGGCCAGCTCGAAGGTGACCTTCGGTGAAGACCGTCAAGGTATCGGCGAATTGTATTGTGCGCTCAGCAAGCTTGAGTGCCTAAAGGGCTCTTAACGTCTTATCAGACGACCATACGGTGTAAAGAACTTACTCTCTTGAAGTTACCTTTGCGCAAAAGGGTTTCGCAAAGGGCATTTGCTGCTGCCGCACTCTTCTGATTGGCCTTGAATGCGGATTCCACCAGCTTTGTACCCGAAATGAATGCTTGTGTTCGCTCAGCCTCTGGTAGTTGCGCGTTTTTGCTGCTATTGATGGCGTCAAGCCCAAGCAGCAGTTGAACCGCCCATTCCGAAGGGTTCTATTAACTCGTCAGCCACGATTCAAGGGAAAGAGGGGTCACCACTTGCCACTTCAAGACTCCTCTGCCAGGCAGCTCTCGCCTTCGCCTTATTATCTATCGCCCAAAAACAGAGGCCGATCCCTATCCGTGGATCTGGCTGGCAGTTCGGATTATATCGCAGGACGTCTTGGAACAAGCGTAAGGCCTCCTTGAAGTTGCGGCGAGCGTAAAGAATCCTTGCCTAACCGGACTGGGTTAATACAGAAAAGCCATATAGCATATGTAGGCTACCTTTCCAAGTAAGGCGACTAGATTGGTTGGTTTCACGGCAAGGACCCCATCAAATGACCGCAATGCATCGTCCATAGAACGTGTGGCCAGTTGTTGAATGCCTACATAGGATCAACATGAGAAATAAGATGAGAATAAGGGTATAAACCTCGTGTCAAGAAAGCCAGTGTTTCGTTAACGGGTTCCCCGGAATCTCGACCCCACCGCTCAGCAGCATTAAAGAGTTGTGCAGCTTCACGATAATAATCTTCCTTTGGACGCTCTTCATTCATGAGATCTTGTCCTATGTGAAGGGTGAGTCGCTGCACCTATGAGGTATGGTCTCACGCACGAGCATCTGATAGAATGTGCTTTGGCGCTGTTCTCGAACGTGCGATTATGATATTAGCCAGAAGGCAATAGATTGGAGGGAGGGATGCATTAGAACCGTTTGCGTGGAAAGCTATACAAGTATTGAGCAAACATGGAGGTGAACAAAAAGACGCGCATACAGTCAACGGCTGCCAGAGCTATCCGTTCAGCGCCATCCAAGTAGCCCTTCCTCCAGTACTCTCCTGCGAGCTTTGTCCAAGCCCAATCCTTACACTGACCATCCTTCAATAAATCCAATACATCGTCTGGGTTAGGGTCTAGGTGATCGAGATCGATTGTAATGACTTCTGCGGTTCCAAGATCAATGTCCACAGTCCGACCAGTTGAAAATGTGTCAACATCATCCATTGCAAAGACGTAGACTCGGTGCTACGGTGAGCTTATGATACAGAGACGCCGATGGAGTAAGTGGCAGCAAGATTCTCTGGGATTTGGGGTAGAATAGAGTTGTGCGTGAGGCGGTTGGAAGTTTAGAGTGTATGGGGGAGGAGCGCCCCGAATATTTCGCTCACGTGGCCGTGTCACCTTCCATCACGCGTCATTAACCCCTGTCCCTGCCTCTTTCCAGCCTCAGATTGCGTCCCGACCGGGTCAAGTTCATGTCGCAACCCCGGCTTGAAACTACTCCTTCCTTATACTTTCGAATCCTGATCAGTGCGGCACATGAAACGTCAACCACCGCACACGACCAGCCGTTTGGCAGACAAAGATAGCCTGTATCAAGTTATGGCATTCTGAGGTAAGATCCTTGACCGAATATATTGTCGTGTTCAAACTACTACAATGAAGCTTACAGTTTTCGATCATAGCTATTAAACTTTCCTTTCGTCCGTTCTAGACTTCTCCACGCGTCATCACATCGTGGTCCTCGAATCTACGGATGGTAAACCCTTATGAGCGCCCAAGTAGGGAACCAACATTCGCAAAGTCCGTCTTCAGCCGTCAGCGGTTGGCCTTGCTCCTGTCAACTCTCAACGGTAGTCTCTCACATCTTCTGTCGCACGCAGACCAGCATATCTCAAGAAGACTAGATATTTGGTCATGATGCTCATAACACCAGAGGCAACGGCAATAGCTTTATAACAGCAGCAACACTATTACATACTTTTATGAACGCTCAATCCCCTTCTCACCTTTTGCCAATACACGTCCAATTCAATGGTCCATCAAGCCACCAACAGATTCTATCCAGGATTTCATTCCCTGACCAATGCACCATGACACTACAACGCTCCGGGCAACAGCAACAGAATCTGAAGAGCTTACTAAACGATCAAACCATGGGAGAATCGGTTCTTTTATGTACCACAAATACTCTGCAACGTGCTTCTGGGTCTCGGAAACGAGGCATCCCCTGAATGTTCAAGCGTGGCGGCGTTACATATAGAAGAGACCAGCTACGACTGCTCATACCCCAGTCTCTTGTGTACAGATCACCATCCAATCCAAAATTCTCTCTTCCATCCCTTACACGGGAGCTGGGTGCAAGAGCGATATTGAGTGAATGCCCATGATCTCCCAACCCACCTACTCGTTGCAGGGTATGGAGAATACTCGAGGTGCGTGATTTTATGTTGGTGGAAGGTGGGAAAACTTATGCTCGAACGCAGTTGCTTCTTTAGCATTTCTCATTTACGAGATTTGCATCACTCTCGACCAAGAGATTGAGTTCATTTGGACGCAAGTACTCGTTATTTTATCCTTCAGACCCTTCTATCTAATGGTATATCTAGACAGCCCAATAAATGCTGGGTCAAGTGGCAATACCTGTTCACTCGGTATTTCGCACTGTTTGCCTTGATGTATGTTCTTTTGGCTAGCTAACGGACAAATGCTGACCATCCCAATCCCAGAGCAAACCGATCAATTGAAATGCGGGTGACAATGCTCACCGAGTCGCTCCCTTCTCCACTCCGCGAATGGTTCTCATGCCAAGTCATTATCGGAGGTGCCTTGATGCTCTCCGTCGAACTGGTGCTCATGACGCGAGGTGCGTAATCGTAGATCTACACCCGCTGACGATCTGTGCTGATAAACGGTTGACAGTTTATGCACTTTATAAACATTCCAGCTCCATTGTGTATATATTTGGTGGGCTGTTAGTGTGCGAGATAACCTCTGCCGTCGTCGGCGTTGTCCTCAATTATCCAAAAACAAACTTAGATTCGGACGTCGTCTTACAGTCGGGTCCTCACTCCTTTATTTATTTTGGGTACGTTCATTCGTCATATCTCCGGTCAGGAAACCATAGTGATGAAAGTAGAATTACTGCTATCATCTCCCAAGTCGTCGTCCTCTTGCTGACGATTCTTAAATACAAGACCGCAAAATCGGAATTGCGCAAGTCTCCAATAGCGACGCTTGTCGTTAGAGATGGGACTATCGCATTTACCGTCATATTATGTGCGTTGCACAGGTATTCCTTACCTCCCTGGACGTGCTGATGCCTCTCCGCCACAGTCGTAACCGCGTGGACTCTCTTGTCCGCAATCACCGACCTGTGTCCTCCGATAAGTGACTCGTGCGTCCATCCAACTCCAGGAAAAAATAATAATAAACTCATTTCATGACGTAGCTGGTTCCTAGCCGTTGTGTCTTGCGCAGTAAGTCTCCGGTCGATCTCTTGCTCTTCGCGAAGACTTATACTACATATAAAGGGATGCAGACTGGTCATTAACCTTTTACAGTCCTCATCGGACATGATAGCTGCTGAGGGAGTACTGAGCAGCGTACAACTTACTACAAGTCCGGGCGATATCTCTACAGTTTTCTGTTAGACAGAGGCATCCTATGGTTTTTTCTTTTTTTACGACGCATTTGTTTCATACCCAGGCATTATGTATGAGACCCTCTGTATCATTGGCAAGGCACGCATGTATAGCACCTCACCATAGCATTATGGCAATAAATAAAACACCCGTATCAGAGGCCCGAGGAAGCAAGCATTTAGATATGAAAGGTACGCAATAAAATCTATATTTTGGGCGGCTCGGCAGAGGTATGAGGGAGCGTGGGAATGAAGATTGACCCAACTTGGCAAGCCTGTCTCGACGACACTGGCCACAGCCGAATCATCAAAAGCCGTCCGTGAACGTCGTCGACGCCGACCCCAAGCTAGCAAGAGCTTCACGGTACGTTCCCTTCATTGTGCGCAACGCCCTTGGCGCAAAAACGAGCCGAATCGTGCATGTTCTGGGGTGGATGCACTCAGGTTATCTCGGATGTTGATTTGGTCTCTCCCACATCCGTCTTTCCCCTAGGTTTTCATACAACATGGCCTCGAAACTACCGTCCGTCCTGAGTGCTACCGAGGAGGAGATCCAGCTTCTGCTGGCCGCACAATGCCACATTGGCACCAAAAACTGCGATAAGCAGATGGAGCCATACGTCTGGAAGAGGAGAGCCGATGGTACGTCCAATCTATCTCAAATAATCCCGGTGTTAAATTTCTGACAACAACACCGTTATTAAAAGGTATCCACATCCTTAACATTGGCAAGACTTGGGAGAAGCTTGTTTTCGCTGCTCGTATCATCGCCGCCATTGAGAACCCCAACGATGTCTGTGTCATCTCTGCACGTCCCTACGGCCACCGTGCTGTCCTGAAATTCGCCGCCAACACCGGTGCCCAAGCCATTGCCGGTCGTTTCACCCCCGGTTCCTTCACCAACTATATCACCCGTTCGTTCAAGGAGCCCCGCCTTGTTATCGTCACCGATCCCCGTGTGGACCACCAGGCCATCCGTGAGGCCTCATATGTTAACATCCCCGTCATCGCCCTCTGCGACACCGATGCTCCCCTCAAGTTTGTCGATGTTGCCATCCCCACAAACAACAAGACCAAGCACTCAATCGGTCTCATTTGGTGGCTGCTTGCTCGCGAGGTCTTGAGGCTCCGCGGCACAATCCCCAGGTCACCTGAGGGCTGGAATGTCATGGTCGACATGTTCTTCTACAGGGACCCCGAGGAGGTTGAGAAGCAGCAACAGGAGGAGGCCGCGGCCAAGGCTGCTGCAACCGTCGGTGAGGAGGCACCTGCTCAACTCAACGAGTGGGAAGTCGCCGGTGGACACCAGGCTGGCGGTATCAACCCCGGCTTGGTCGAGTCAGGTGAGTGTAGTCTACAGATAGAATTCGAGTTTACTGAGCTGACCGTTTCCCCCAGGACACCTTGATTGGGCAGAGCCCACCGCTCCTGCTGGGACCACCGACTGGTCAGCGGACCCGCCCGCCGGAACTTGGGCTAACGACCCTGCGCCCACCGGCACCGGGGGTTGGGATTAAGCAATATCGCTCTATGCTTTTTACCTGGGTGCGCGGTAGCTTATTGCAATCTCCGTATGCTTTGTGCTGTATCATGTCAAAATTATGGTGCATGTTTTCCCCTCATCCTATCTAGTATGACAAATCGTTTCCTCTTGCAAATACGAAATAATTTGGTCAGCTGAGCGTCCCAGAGTTGTAATTGAATATTGGATTGGGTACATTGTATGACATGAATCCTACAGGTCACGAAGACTATCTTGCCTACTACAAATTGTGCATTGTTCAATGCATATGCCACAGATGATTACAATTTGCAAACGGTGAGGTGGTGTGCTAAGATGCCTGGTAGAACATTCGCAAATATGTCATTGAACAAACTACTCATTTAAGGTATGAACTCACCATGAAGGAATATTGTCTTGCGCTGTGCATCATAGGCCACGGTGGTGGAACCAGATGCAAACTGGCCGTCGTCTTCAAAGAGCTGGGAAGACAAATCTGTATGGGTTTGACTGAGTGAACGCGCGGTACATTACCTTCTCCACTTTGTATTTTTCACCGTAGAACGCACCGGGACCGGTGTTGATGGAGAAGCGAAGGGCAGATGAGGGAACGAGTACGTTAGGGTCAACGAAGGTCTCCGTCATTAACTTGATAATTTTCGGGAACGCTTTAAGTCCCATTTCATTTCAGCGTGTGCAAGAAGGGGAAGGAATGGAAGGAAGACGTCACCTGCAGCCCAGACGTGACCTTCTGAATCGATTGACAGGTTGTCCATGCCGCGATCTGCAGGGGGATTCCCGTTAGTGACTAGTTCCAGAATGTTAGAGTAAGTTAATTTACCAGTCTTGATATGGTCTGTGATGACAAGGGTGTTATCTGATTGTTCTTCGAGGACTGTGAGCCCCCCGTACACGCAGCCAGCCACATACAATGTGCCGTTCGATGCGCGCACAATGCCATTGTTACCGTTCATGTCTTTGATGGCGTATTTGCAACCTTCTTTGACATGGCAATAGACAACAGAAGTGGCCTTTCGGAAGCTATCGAGTGGCCTAGCCTGTCGAAATGAGGTTAGATTGTCAACGGCGGTGGTGGTAGGGGCAGGTCCTCACAAAGCCGATCTTTCGTCCATTGTCATTAGTGAAGTATAAACTCTGGCCATCATCCGAGCCCACAACGTCGTTCGGTGTGATGATGAGCGGACTTTCGAATGTCTTGATGTGCGTCAGCTCATCGCTGCCTGAAGTATGCTTGAAGATTTCCAATACGGAATCAGCACCAGTGGTTACCGGGTCCACTCCGATAGGTGGCCTATGATTGACGATATACACGAATGATTCAGAGGGGTTCGAGGCTGATGGAACGACATCCATCCCGTGCGAGGAGAAGCCTTGGGAATTTTTGTGGCCGGTGAACTTGAGTTTGGTAATCTTGGACGTCTCGGGCTCGTATATGGCGATATAGTCCTTTGAGGCACCTTCAGTGTTGAAATACATCGTTGAGGGGAGCCATTTGAGGCGGAGGTGGGTCTCTGAGCATGCAAGGTAGACGTGGCCGGAGGGCTGGTGAACAACAAGTTCTGCGGCGCATGATAAGTTTGACAAGCGCCGGTGACAATGAGATGGGGAGGAGCTTACTCTCACAAGCCCGGAGATCGGGTACCTTTCGACAGTTCTTGTTTCCCACAGACTCGACGACACGATTATAGCCAGCAATCAACAGTACTTCCTTGAACCAGAACTGGTAGACCGCAGCCAATAGTGCAGCGAAAAGGGCGATGATATTTCCGACTCGCGACATACTTGTCGGAGGACTGAGTGATGAGGGCAGAAAGGTAGGAAGGAGCGTCTGTCTGAGAATTCGTTGAATTTATACGGAAGGCCAAGGCTGTGGCGTAATGTATTCAAGAGTTTGAGAGTATACAGCGAGGTGACGACCCTGGGAGAATCAATTATTGATTCGGGTTGGAAGCTGTTAGCGCGCTAAACAGAATCTGGTTCAAGGGGTTGTTTTTAGAACATGTAGCCACTGGCCGAGTCATCAGTTAGTACGTCTTGTTCCGCGATGTACGGACGGTCGTATCCTCTAACGGTGCATAGACGTTGCGGGTAGTACGTCCTTCCAGCCGTACCAGGAGGCAGACCAAGGGGAAATGGGAGACACTTCTTAAGCCTCGCGTTGGTCTGACGTTTGAGGTGTGTGGCCCTACCCTGGGGTTAGGGTTTGCGACTGGGCTTCCGGCTATCAGTGTTGCATGAGGAAATATTCGTTCCGATTCGCTCATCATCATCTTTCGTCCCACCTCAGCTGGAAGGTACGTTCTGATACATTTCCGCTCCGGCCCAGGTTCTCAAGCTCAATTCGTTTGGTATCAACACTAGTTGGGATTTTCTGGCCTGCACATTTTAAGCCAATTCGTGCCCCTATCCTTCCTCCCTGACACGTTTGATGCAATCGGAGTGGTAGCTCTTATCACGAACATTCAGATTGTTGAAGCACCCCCGTACACGCCCAGCCCACTCGAGGTCGGTAGCACTCAGACGCTCGGGTGGATCATCGCACAGGGCTCTTTTGTTGGGGTTTGGTTAAGCTCAAGGGTCCATGTTCAGTGTCGCGTACGTAAATCTAACGCAACTGAAGAGCTGATGGCGTATTGTCTCTTGGAGGTCAGCGCATTAGTACCACCACAGTGGCCCGCCCTTGAGATGGCTTGGCGCCGAGAAACAAGGGAACACAACCGGTAAGGACCACCACAGCTGAAGGGTACAGTCCTTGTACAGTCCTTTTCGGAACGGGAGCCGTTGTGCGCGCTTCTCGTGATTAATATAGCAAATAGCCCATCCGCCATGTGGGCGCTGATAACTATCTTGGGACGATAACGCGGAGGTGACTCCTGTTCCGAACATGTACCATCGTGACCTTATCTAGCCGAATAAGCCAGTCCTTTAAATCGTAACGCGTCGCATAACGCACTGCCGTCCCAGTTCCTTCCGAGAACATTACCTTTCACCACAACCACCACCATGGGTAACGCACCATCCTCCAGAATCCCTACCCCCACCACCTCTACTACCTTTTATGAAGCTGATGAGAAAGCGAAGATGCGTAATGAACTGAATGAACTTGATGCTTCGCTGGCAAAGTTCCATGTGACTGTGCCCCTCTCGAGCAGTGGTCAATTGTCCCTGGACCACGTCGCTTCTTGGGAAACCGTCGCTGCTGGTGACCCCAAAGTGCAACTTGCCAGGACTATCTTATCGCATTCAGATATCCGGCAGGCTCTGGCCTCGCGCACCGCAAATATTACAGACCAACATATTTTCAACAATGTTATCGACTTTAAGACGGGACCTGTTACAAACCAGAAGAGTAGTGGCCGATGCTGGCTATTTGCTACTACGAATGTTCTCCGGTATAACATCATGAAGAAATTCAAGCTCAAGGATTTCCAACTCTCCCAGGTCGGTGCTTCCATCCTATTCCTTGGTGACAATAGGCTAACGACCATACAGTCCTATCTCTTCTTCTGGGATAAACTCAACAAGTCCAACTACTACCTTGAACTCATGATTGAGAATGCCGACCTTCCCGTTGAGGACCGACTTATCAACCACCTCTCGGGCGACCTTATCTCGGACGGTGGCCAATGGGACATGGTAGTCAATCTCATGGAAACCTATGGCATCGTCCCGCAATCACTTTACCCCGAATCTACTCACTCCTCCCTCTCTTCCCCTCTCAACGCGCTCTTGAAATCCAAGCTGCGGGAGCATGCGTTAATACTTCGTGATCTGGCTGTGTCATTACGCGGTGCTCACGTCATGGAGGATACGGTTCTTGCAACCCTTAGAGCGAAGAAGGAAGAGTTGATCCGGGAGGTATATACTATTATGACCGCGACTCTTGGAGTTCCCCCAAAGCCTACACGCAAGTTTGTCTGGGAGTACATTGATACTGATGGAAAGGTTGGACGATGGGAAGGCTCGCCACTGGAGTTCTATGAGGAGTTCGGTACCAAGCCTTATTCGGTATGCTTCTATGCTTTCTGCCGAATTATTTGTTTATCTCATTGGCGCCGCATTGCAGCCCTCGGAATCCTTTTCGCTCATTAATGATCCCCGGAATGAATATTCTAAGCTTTATACCGTTGACAAACTTGGTAACATTTGGGGCGGCCGTCCTATACTCTGTAAGTGCTTGCCTTTGTCATTTATGTCATTGATCTAAGGCTATTACAGACGTCAACACTGAAATTGAGACAATGAAGAGCACGGTCATTAAGGTGAAATATTCAATGACGTATGTAACAACTAGCCGCTGATGGACTACAATAGATGATCAAAGCTGGTCAACCAGTATTCTTCGGCTGTGACGTTGGCAAGTTCTCAGACACCGCCGCCGGTATCATGGATACAGCGTTGTTTGAATACGAAGTAAGTGGTCCCCCTGACAAGTTTGGGGCATTGATGGCATTGTCCGGTTCATGTTTCCGGAAACGCATTCCAACCAATTTGGTTTGGGCCTGGCGAAGTACTTGAGTGATGTTTCAACCATGCATCAATGCCTCTGGATCCTATGTAATTGATCACCGAGTTAATGCTTACTGACGTTTCAATTCATGATTAACAGAATGCATTCGATATCAAGCTCGGGCTTACCAAGGCCCAACGTCTGCAGATTGGCGAATCCTCGATGACGCACGCGATGGTTATTTCTGGGGTTCACCTTGATTCTGCCGGACGACCCGTCCGCTATAAGGTTGAGAACTCGTGGGGCGAGACAGCTGGACATGATGGATATTTCGTCATGACTGATAAATGGTTTGAAGAGTGAGTCTATTGCCGAATATCGTATTCTTGGTATTGTGGAGGAGAGTTAACCTGGGGTTCGGATCAGATTCGTCTATCAGGTAGTAGTTCCGAAAGCGCTGGCGCTTAAGGAGCTTGTTGCCGTGTTCGAGTCTGGTGAGAGGGTCGTTTTGCCGCCCTGGGATCCAATGGTAAGTGGCATGTGCTGTTTTATGGCCCAACCCATGAGCATGTGTCTCACGCTGGGTGTGGGTGCCGGTGTATGAACCTGGATTCTGATCAGCATTCTTTCTACAGGGTACATTGGCATGAGAGTATCCGGCTTTGCGAGGTTCCCATCGCTTGTTGGATGGGTGATGAAGGATGACGCCAAAAGGTTTAACTATATCTCATTTTGGCAGTGCTATGTGCTCTTTATGCTATTCAATATACCGCCCCCGATGTTCACGCTCCAACACCGTCTCCCTCTTGATACCCATAAGCCGCCCTCACAACGTGCCGAATAGCGGTAGACTACAAAAGCCGCGCACATCCACGTCCGTGAGATAAAATACACCACACATTCCCGCGGTCGGTCCACGGGCCACTGAAGGCGGTGGTGAATCAAATAAGAATTATCCCAAAGGAAGTAAAGGGGCTTTACCGTTCAATTGTGATGGTCCCTGGGCGTAAGTCGCGGCCTCTTCCCATCATCACCATCGCCTCGAGGTCATTTTACCCAGAGTCAGGCAGGCCTCATGTTCCCAGGCTAGTGCCAGTGGATACACAGCGAAAGCCTTTTGAAGCTACGCAAACTGCACGACTCCGTCTCCTCGTTCCCTTCTGCCACGCAGCCCTCGCGCCGGCTGTTCATCTCCATCGCTGCCGTTACTTGCGTTCTGATAATCCCTCCCAGCACCACGATATTGGTATCAACCCCCTGAAGGCGTAACAGGGGTTCCATCTGTCACTTGTAACCCCATCCGAAGATCTTTCCCCCTCTACTCCACGGACACGTTATACTCGGTTCCCTTGGTTGATTTTCGTATCCTGTGCAAACCGTGGGATTGTAACTTGAACGCACAAATTGCTACACTCGGCTATTCTTGTTCTCGTCGTCTTTCTTGTCCTTGTTCATACTTCGTACGTCCTCGCTGTTGGAGAGTATGACTTCGTTCGTTGGGAAGATAAGAGAGCTTGTGTCTGGGAAGCGAGAGGAATGTACGTTGTCGTTATCCTCTACTCATTATCTTCACCGAGCGCTGATGATGGCATGGCGTAACCAGATAAGCCTGTCCAGCTGGAGGAGGCGGGCGAGAGTCGTACATCACTTGTTGTTAATGCTAGGGGCCGGTACACGGACAGTCCAGACCACGAAGCCTCCGTGGGCTTGCTCAGTAATGAGGAAACCGATGTTGAATCTGGCGAGGAGAAGCGGGAGCAGAGGGGGAAAGAGGGTGGTTTCAGCCTCAAGTCGTGCCTGTGGTGTGGTTTCAAGTGAGTACACTGTTCATAAGTGCATCAATCTGCAGCAAGGGGCTGAATTTGGAGTTTGCCTTTATTGTGTAGCATGAAGACACCCCTCAAAGTCTTCGTTATTTTCGTAGTCCTCACGTTTATTTTTGCCGCATACACGTTGCTTGCGTGGGCCTTCAATGTCCGTACCCCATTTCATTCTGCCAAGGTAGCAAGAGACTCATCTAGTCACAGCAACCCTCAGCAGCAGCAACACATGAGACGGCCCCGGAATTCGGTACATCCCTCGGCTGCCTCGACACCCCATACGCCTTCAACAACACCAGGACACACATCCTAAGCGTGCCGATGCATCAGGACCGGCATGACCACGGCATTGACTTCCGCGGGGGAGCAGTCGGTACCGTGACTGTTTTCTCAGCACCCGCCGGCAGCGACCCGCACAATGTCCGCTACGAAATCAGCCTCGTTGGGAATGATGAGGACTTTATCCAGCATTCCGTCATCAAGATGCCCAAAGTCGACGCCGCGGGGCACGTGTACACGAGCGAATTGACTGTCATTACGTCGGTCCTTCCGAAAGACCGCCCGAATGTGTGTGGCAGGTTTGACGTGAAGATGTACGTCCCGCCGACGTTGGAGAAGCTCCATGTCTCTTCGCATTCGCTCGCGCATATCAAGTTTGATGAGAGCGCGAGTGTCGATTTGCAGGCTCTCTATGTGACGCTGTACGGCATGGACGCGAACAATATGATCCAAACCAGCACCAATGTGAAATCGGACCAGATAGCACTGGAGGTGACTCGTGGATGGATCGTGGGTAAGGTGGGGGTTGTGGAGGAGACGAATATTAGGACGCAGCGCGGAGATGGGAATGTGAATGTGCATGTGTACCCATTACAATCCAGGGATCAAATGAACCCAGAGACGGCGATACTTGGTACAACGACGGGAGCTGGGAGGACCCAGGTAGTCGTGCATGCGAATAGGGGCTATAAGAGGCCGATCGAGGCTTCGCATATTTCGGCGATGAATGGGCCAGTGGAGGTGACATATAAGGGGGCCCAGATTAACGGGCTTGTGAAGGTAGAGGCGAAGGAGTTGAAAGAGACGGGGATGGTAGAGCTGCGGAGTGGAGAAGTTGAGGGTGAAGATGGAAGGCAGTGGACGCATTGGGTGGGGAGTAAGGCCGGTAGTGATAGGATTACTGTGAGTTCGCGCGGGTGGGTTGCGATGTATTTCTGAGTGTCGATTGGGTGTTGTAACTTGTCTGTATAACCTAGTGCAATATGTAATTAAAAAAATAAGTTATTCAATATTTTGGGTGAGCGCGTGCTAGGCGCTCAGGCGTTTTTCATCTTCTGTAGTCTTCTTTGTGGCCGGATCAACTTCTGGTCTTTGTGATGGGTGTGAGACGGGCCGTCGAGCGTTCATCATCGCATCTGCCATTACTTCTCTTCGGGTCCCAAATACCTGCAGCACGAACACGCCAACAGTCTAAGTCAAATTCTGTCAGGTCGTTCAATGTAGCAATCAACTAAACTTACAGTGAGGGCCAGCCCCAAGAATATGCGGTCTTTCCATCTGTCGTCCACTGCGCCGCTTGAATACAACTCCTGCCGCCGCCGTCGTGCAGCGCGGTACGCAGCCGTGGTCTGGTAGCTCCGGTCTTCTACGCCCGATGCACCGGGTGCGGTTCCAAGGTGTGGTTTCTTGCCACGGAGGACATCGTACGCGGTTGTTATAGCTTGGAAACGTTCATGTGCGAGGTCGGGTGAAACGGAAGAGCTAGCTTTGTCGGGGTGGTATATTCGGACTAGGTCAAAGTCTGCATAGTGATGAGTTTTGTGAGGGATGAAGGGGACTGGAGAGGGACATACAGCGTGCCTTGATGTCACTTTCTGTTGCGGAGGAGGGGAGGTGGAATATTTGGTGAGGTGTCGGGTTTCGGTGTGTCGGATATGGGTATGGGTTGGACATTGAAGTTGATGCATGTCTATGTCTATTCTGACTTGTAGAAAATATTGATAGTTGTGAAGTACGGCGCTGACAGGCGCGACACACGAAGGAAAGTTTGTGCATCTGGACTCGAGAAGGGTCACGGTCGACAGCGCATAGAAGACTTTTCGTTAACGGAAGACGCGGATCAGAGCGGCCCGGTCCGAGGCTCCCCCGCAGCGCCAAAGGTCTCTTAGATACAATATAGCAATGAAGCTCGAAGTACAATGAGCTCTTAACAACCTTCAACTTGGTGGAGACCGAGTAGAAATCGTTATCTACCCACAATTTTCCCCCTCGTACGAGTCCGAATAACACCGGGTTCATTACCAAGTATCGCCTTCCCACTATTGGCTTATAACGCCGCGCTCGGCAGTGCAGGAGATCGACGTGTAACAATAGGCCAGTGGGAGTCAGATATATTTTCAGCGCGGCCTCGAACTAATCATTGTGTGACCGTTGGGGAGATAGATAGATAGATGCTTCTACCCCTGCTGAGTGATGCATTGCCGCTGACACATCATCCACTGGGTGGATTAGATGAAATTGAGCTGCTCGCTGCCTCGTGTATACGGTCTGAGGCATGTCATATAGCATGGTACGGGATACAACAGCGTCAAAGGCGGTGCGTACAGGCGGGGAGGGTCAGGAAGACGCGTGTTTTTGGAGACGGAAAAAATAGTGGCACGTGGTATACAGAGACATATGCCGAGATTCTCTGATCAGCAAAACATCTCACCCGACCACGTCGCTGCATGGTCCTCTTCACCCACCACTTCTTCTTTAGCGCGCACCAGGGCTTATAACAAGCACCTTCGAGACTAGAGAACAAACTAACTGGGTCACAAACAACAAATTCTTTCGCTAACACCCGGTATGAATACAATAGCCATCTCCTCTTTTGGCACTATGGCTCATGAATGATTCTTATTGTCCACAGGACTGAAAGAGCTGCTCCACCGTTCTCTTTCTTCATGTTCTCTACTCTCGCCAGGTCGCGAGCCCATTTCCTCTTGCTTCTTCTCTTTCCAGCCTTTGTCTGTTCCCGGGAGGAGGCTCTCTGTGCGTATCCTTCTACCCGTATTCGTCGCACCCTACTCACTGGTTGTTATACAGTCGCTTCTTCAGTTACTTACTGCCAACCTCCAGACACCCTTCTCATTCAACAGTTCGACATCATCTTCTTCCCTGCCAACCAGACCGTCTCCTTCAACATCTCTGCTGCCAGTGTCGTGCGTCCCTCACCCATCACTCCACCCATCTCACACTCATTATCCACTCATTATCCACAGAATCCAAATGTTAACGTCACTGCAAACTTACTCCTCAACGTGTACGGGATGAATCCCGTAAACTTCACCCTCGACCTCTGCAGTGTCCTCAATGGTGCCCTCTGCCCTCTGCCCACTTACAACTTCGTCGGCGCGGACTCCATAAAATTACCCGACTCTCTCGGAGTTAGCGACAAGATCCCTGGAATTGCCTTCAAAATCCCCGACCTAGAGGGCTTTGCTCAACTAACTCTAACTGAAATTGGTACCGGCGACGTCAAAGCCTGTATCCAGGCAACATTATCCAACGGCTGGTCTGCGCACCAGTCCGCGGTAGAATGGGTCACAGCAAGTTTTGCACTCGCAGCATTCCTCTCGGCCTTCTTTCACTCGCTGTTTCCGGAATCGCTTACCCCATTTCGATTTTTGGATCTGTTCTATCTTTATCAAGCGATCGCTACCAGCGCGTTTCTCAACATCAATTATCCGTCCCTTTACCGTGCCTTTACGCTTAATTTTGCGTGGGCGGTTGGATTGGTGTCGCCGACATCTTCGTCATCATTACAGAGCTCCATCGACGCTATGCGGCATCACACCGGCGGAGGATTACCCAATTCGACCTCGAGCTCGGCCGTAGGCTTTGTCAACCGAAAGCTTAGCCCATACAATCAGCCCGAAGATAGTCTCACCATCTCTCCGCTAAGTTTGGTCCCCCGTGGAGCCACTAGTGCATTCGGTGACTTTCTCGGTGCACTATCAAACACCAACATACGCGTGACAGAGGTGACGCGGCCGGGAGGTTTTAGCCTGAAGACGAACTTGGCTATGCAGCCTGCTGTACAGGGCGAGGTCCAGACCGTAACCGCGGGCTCGTCGAATGTGTTGGAGGCTGGGATACCCATCTATGCGAATTCTATTCATATCGGAACTGCGAATGCGTTTACGACTACGTTTATTGTTTCGCTCATTGTGTTGGTTGTGGTGGTCGCGGTGTTGGGTCTTGGCTATGCTGTGGCGCTTGCTATCCGGAGGTCGAGGACGAGGAAGGGGAAGGAGACTGGATTTGATTATTTCTCATTTGTCCAGTCATGGTGTGTGCGATTGGTGAGTGGTGACGTTCTTTTTAGAAGAAGATCGACTGATTTGTGATGTCAGGGGTTGATATTCTTACTTCCACTATTGGTACTCGCGTTTTACCAATGGACACTCAAGGACTCGTGGCTCTCCATTCTTCTCTCCGTCATCACTTTCCTCGGACTTCTCGTACTCCTCGCCTATCCACCCTATCTTATATTTGGTCTCGTACGCAAGTCCAAGGACCCGTATGAGCTCTATTCTCTTTCACCGCCGACATACCTCACTTCCCTCGGACCGCTCTACGCGAAATACCGGCCCGAACGCTATTACGTCTTCCTCACACTCCTCATCGTACCATTCCTCAAGGCTATCTTCATCTCATTTGCAAATCCGAGTGGCCTCGCACAAGTGATACTGTTGTTTGTAACGGAATTCGCCGTGCTTGGACTACAGATTGGTTTGAGGCCGGATAGGACCAAGGGAGGGTATATTTTGAACACGTATCTTGGAGTGACGAGGCTCGTCGCGACAGGGTTGTTGATCTCGTTTGTGGAGCGAACCGCTGTGAAGGCTATCCCAAGGACGGTTATTGGCGTCATCATTGCCATTATTTGGGCAGTGGCGGTTGTCATATTGATCCTGGATCTCGTCATCTATCATATACTCTTTCCACTGTGGCAAATCCTCACTGGCCGCTTCAAATTCGTCCAAGGAACAAATTTGACGGATTCGCCGCATGGATCTGATGGGTCGATGCTGGAAAAGGGCAGCAAAAAGTCGGGAGAGCACACCCACTCCCATGTTATGCAGGAGGGAGGCATTGGCATGTCACCGGCGGCTTCGTGGGATCGGATCACAGCAAGCGGGAGACCGCTCAACCCAACACCAGACCATAACATTCCTCTTGACCCGCAAGTGCTTCAAGCATACCCTTATCCTATATCACCAACCGAGTCCATATCTACCGGTCACGGTTCGGAGGTGCCACCGAGTCTATACTCGAGAGAATCAGGGACGATTACTGTAGGGTCTCTGCTCCCCCGTCGATGGTCGTTTAGCAATGGTCTTGGACCGGGGGAATCGCAGCCTGCAAGTCCGGCTGCATACAGCCCGCAAAGCTCGCACCCGAACTCAAATGGGAATTCAGGACCGCAGTCGGCGTCGCAGTATTCGCAGCACTCGCAGTCAAGATCAACGTCACACTATTCGCAACCGTCGTCGCCCTCGACACCGGCAAATTACTCTGATGAGTCGGGGAACTTGAGATTGGAGGTGATACAGGAGCAACCGTCGCAAAGTTCAGGGATCGATGATACTCTACGAGATTTGACTGCGGTCAATGTACCGCAGCTGCAACAGCCTCGTCGGCCTGCGGTGACGTCGTCATCGTCACCGTCATTATCGTAGACGTTTTCGGTTTTTTTAACTACTTCTGCCTTTGTTGGGACGCTTTTTAAAGGCCTTCTGGCTGAGGAGAGATTGATTGTTTCGTTGTATCATAGACACCCATTCATCATCAACGCATCGTACCGTACACTGATTTTTTTGCTCACGATACGCATACACACATTCCTTGCATTTTCTGTTTTTAATCGTATTTTTTTTTGCCTCTCTGCACGTTCATTGCATAGTAGTTAGCATATAGATACTCCGAACCAGTCGCATAGCATTGGATTGTTGCATCACCGTTTAATACCATTCATGACTTTCTGACGTCTAACCACACGATCACCATGCTCAGGGTACACACGCATCATGTTCCCACGGGGATGTATTCACGGAAAAACCCGGCCAGCCCGAGAGAAACCGAGTTTTGGTCAACTCATCGCTGCTGTTTCTATCCCCTCCACACCACACACTCCCACCGCAATGTTGCTCACCTCCGCAGCCCGCACCTTCAGCGCCGCACCTGGCCTGGGCCATCGCGCAGCCTCCGCCATTGCCTCCAAATACTCCAAAGCCGCCTTCGGCGCCGCCCTCCAAAAATCTCCCCAGACCCTCACAAAAGTCGCCAGCG
The DNA here is from genome assembly GCA_015584085.1 of Macrolepiota fuliginosa MF-IS2. NCBI lineage: Eukaryota > Fungi > Basidiomycota > Agaricomycetes > Agaricales > Agaricaceae > Macrolepiota > Macrolepiota fuliginosa. The sequence continues at coordinate 9,118 of MU151138.1, read as the reverse complement.
AACTGACCACCGCGTCAAACGTGATCAAGTCCAACCCCGAGATTGGCTCGTTCGTCACCAACCCGACGTTGTCCTCCAAGGACCGTGCTGCCGGGCTCCAAGTTCTTTTCGGGAAGCTTGAGACTGGTGTTGGGGCGAAGAAGGAACCCGTGTCGGAGATTACGAAGAATTTGTTTGTGGTTTTGTCGGATAATGGGCGGTTGATGGAGTCGGAGGAGGTTATTCAGGGGTTTAATGAGTTGGTGGCGGAGTATAAGGGAGAGTTGACGGTTACTGTTACTTCGGCCGTGCCTTTGGCGAAGGATGTGTTGACGAAGCTTGAGGGTTCGCTTAAGCAGTCGCAGGCTGCTCAGGCTGCTAAGGTTTTGAAGATTGAAAACAAGGTATGTTTGGTGTGTGGTGGTTGGTGGTGGTGATGGATTTTCTGACTTTTGGGTGTTTAGGTCAACCCTGGTATTCTTGGTGGCCTCATTGTTGACTTTGGTGAGAAGACGATTGATTTGAGCGTGCAGTCGCGAGTGACCAAGCTCAACAACATCCTGCAACGTGCGTTTATTGTTTGTGGTTTTTTGATTCTTGGTATTAACGCGTGCATGTGTTGCCTTTTAACAGAATCGGTCTAAGGAGTGTGATGGAACACATTGGCCGCGGTCTGGAATAATACCTCTCACATGTTGCGTCCTTTGTACCCACACATTCTTTCCATCCACCACGCACATATAATAGAATATCCTGCTTTTTTCATTCAAGATGGAAAATGATACCCGGTATATGTGTATGTAATTATGTGGGTCCACGGATATACCAAGCCAACCGAGCAGAACGAAAAGCTATGACAATGGTTGCGATCTGCGTCCAAAGCAGACGAGAATCAAGGTCAAGGCCTACCCCTCCCTTTGCGTCTGTGGTAGCCAGCTTCACATCGCTGTCTACGAGCTCTTGTAGCTCACCCACCAAGCCCTTCAGGAAACGGACGAATCCCATGACGCCATGCTGGAGGAAGAGACCTTGAAGACCTGCTTGGTCTTCCTTGCTCCTAGGAAGACCCCCGCCTCGAGTGCAACATCTTGACGAGATTTGCAGAGAGATTGAAACCGGTAATGCCAACCTAACCCTTTCACCCCAATACTCTGAGTCGAGGGAAAGTCATAATTAATATTCTTGACTCGGAACCCTGATTACAAGACCCTGAGCCCAACGAAGAATGAAGGCCCGTCTTTCATGTTCTAATCTCCTCCAGGTACCTAAGGAATCAACAGACGAACCACGTTGGGGTCCCCGAAAATATTTAGCCCGCTGATGAAATCCACTTGTGCTCGACCTGGAAATTGGAGACATCGGAAGGACAAGCAAAAGTGTATTCACAGTTCGACGTGCTCCTCGACCGGCCGACATGGAGCCGAGACCCTCACGGTAAAGGCGAGGTCACCACCTACATACCTCTACCGGTCGTAGACTAGGGACAACCAGATGAGGATCAGATACAACAAACAGATTGTTGTTGGTGTTGATGTCCGGGTATGCTTCAGACCAATATCCCCAAGCTAACAACGGGGTTTCTGCTGTTGCGCCAGTTCCTAGGTGTGATTAGATGTGATCCTGGCTCATTGACGCAGTGGACGGTTTGCAAGGGACGGGCTAGCAAGTCACAGAGACTAATCCCGTGCTAAACCTATAAAACATCTTTATCACTAGTCATTAAGATCGAGATAAATAAGCTCAATAGTAGACCCTGCGGGGAACAACATCTATCCACATATGATCATCCCTCCCTTCCGTGTTGAATCAACAAAGAGGAGGTGTATAGAAACTCAAAAGCTCGTGGGAATAGTACCGGCGTCTTATAATTGGTCCTTAGCACCTCCTCTACCTCTGGTTTGATGCTCGCCAAGAAATCTTTCGTCGTCTTCGTCGGCCTCCATCCAATTGCCTTTGAATGGTTAGCTAAGCCTCTTGAGTTTCCACCAATGTAGTTCGAACCCTGGGCGCGACGAACAATGTCAACTCTCTGAACTCGTAATATTGCAAAGCAGGCTCACATTGAAGTACTTGTCGACCTCTTTCTTGGTAAATGTAGTGGGCTCCTGTTTGGAACTCTTCCCAAGGGCGACAAGCACACGGCCAAGTTCCTTACTGACATCGTACAAGGTGTGCTCCCCGTTCAATCCGAAATAGAAGCCATCGCGTCCATGTCCAACGGCATCTGGGTTTGCCTTGATCGCATTGTAGAGGTCAATATATAAATCGGCAACTGTGCTCCAGGTGAGAAGTCGGAAGGATCAGAGGTGTGAGGCACCATACCATCATTAATATCAACGTTCGGCCAGATATTTACTCCCTTTCCAATCATTCCGGCTTGTCCCCTGTCAACGGAAGCACTAATGAGAGCGGGGATCTGGATAGAGTGCTTGTTCTGAAGTCCCGCATCCACGAATTTTCCGGAAGCGATTCCGTAGACGGTAGCGGGAGCAACGATGTATGTCCTAACATAACCTTCCTTGTCGGCCTGAATCACCTCGAGGTCGACATCGCGATGAGATGCTGTCGGTGGTAGCTGCTCTATTTGATTAGGGTTGGCATCGTCCCAGACGACATCAGTTGCCTTAAGACCAGCTGCATTATCGTTAAGGACACCAGTACCAGACTGAAAAAATGTGTGAGTGTAAGCGCTTCAAATTACCACTGAACAAAGTGACGCACCGTATGGATGAAAATCGGGGGCCTCCCTGTCTCTTGGAATTTTCTCTTGGAACCGCGAAGCATAATTTTTGCGGCTTCGAGGTCGTCGGCATTTGCCTGCGAATCCTTTGATCAGGATACCTGGTGCGACAGGTGTGTCAATCAATAACTCACCGTATCGACAACAACATCCGCAGCTGCCGTCAGATCTTCGAGCAGCTGAGCGTCGCTAAAGGATCCGACCACAGCATTGACGCCGAATTTCTTGAACCCTTCCGCTTTCTGAGCACTCCGGACAATGGCGGTGATCTCGAAGCTACTGGTGTCGGGGTGGCTCTGCAGGCGCTCAAGCACAGAGCCGCCAATATAGCCTGAGGATATCCACATTCAGGTAAGCAGGATGTTGGGCAGCAAACTGTAGATAACGGTCGAGCTCACCAGTAGCACCAGTGATGAAAATCTTAGTCTTGGTAGACATATCTTGCTTTGGTTGGAGACGTATGAGTGTGGGTATGATCGTTGGGATTCCACACACTGTCCAAAGCAGCCCTTTTTATACCCCTTCTGGGAGGGAGCTGATTAACAAGAGGAGATTGGAAGGAGGTTCCCATACGGTGCAGCAACTACTACTTATTCATCGTCTGACCAAGGGTTGGATTTTCTTATTTCGTGTTGCGCCACCTTCATTCTCTAATTTCTTCTGCCTCCGTGGTCCATTGGGCTGGCGGTACCAGGATGAATAAGCGAGCTCCATGGTGAAGGTTTGTGACTAACCGCGCAATCCCCCCGAGTCAGATTAGGAACACTGAGGTGGAGCTTTACAATCGGGGAGCTCAACTTTGGTTGTTTCATCGGAGTTCAGAAGGAGAAAGGGCGAAGAGATGGACTGGTTGGCCGAGATCTCGAAATAGAGCTGTAAGAAAACAAATGTGTCATGGCAGGCATACTGGGAATCCTTCATTATAGTCATTAAATGGGCCCAAAGTGAGGGTGTAGAGTATGTTTCTTCACGCCAGTGAACCGAAACGGTGCCAAGGATGACTGGAAAATGGGGATCCCCTTCGTTTGTGGTGGGGTGGGGACTGAAAGCTTGTTTGAGGAAGAGGGGGGGCATTTCTGGAGGGAAGGGCACTGGCCCAGGCGCGTAGTTTGTTGGGACGATGGCGCACCATGGGTCAGTTTTGCACGAGAGCCTCGATCTCATCATCCAGTCGAACCGGCTGCGCACTGAAGAGCTCAGCCTCATGCTGTGATATGCATGGCAACTGAGTACTGAGTACTGAGTAATAAGCGTTAGTCCTATCGTAGGATCTCAAAGAGATCAGCGACAAGATGGCCAACTCACTCACCCAAAGGTTGAAAGTGGTTACGTTGCGCCCAATTTGCTCTCCGGATGGTCTCTACTTAACCATAAACTGCTGGCAATGATTGGTCCATGTCAAAGCATATCTATCGTTTTGAGATTTTGAGGTTATGTGACAGCATCATAGTGACATCATCATCTTTCCCTGCTCAACAAAGCGCGAAGTGCCGACTCTTGCTTCCTACTGTCATATCCATTGTTCTGTGGACATGTTGGGCCTCCATGACATCCCAAGGTAACAGGAATCCCGCCCCTTTCCGGATAGAGCTAGCTTCTTTCTCGCCAGGACGACAGGATGACAGGACGTAAGTTCATATCCAGCTATCATTTTCTGACTTAGTCCTAACAAGTTGTGACCCTCGGATCCTGGAAAATACATACCTCTGCCGTCAGGCCACCCTGCTGTACTCGATCCATAGAAGTAAATTGGTGGCGCTGCCCAGCGGATGAACCGTACTACAAGACAGACGTCGATTAATGGACCTATCGTGCCCCGGAAGATTTCTCGTAATGCCAGACCCCGTTCGTTTCATCTTACAACAAGAGAAAGGGTGTGTTGCGTTATGCGAGTGTGCTTCATCCTTTGTGCTCACCAAGGGTGTTGGGTCAGACAGGGTCATTAAACCGTGGAAGTTGCAACGTCTCTCACCTCGTGAAGTCGTTGGTGCTGACGCCGACCATCCGCTGACGACCTAGACCCCATTAACTTATAAAACAGGTACAAGTATTTTTATTTCCAGGATCCAGTGGGAACCGCGTCGGGTTCGCGGACGAGTGGGAAGGAACACGGTGACTGGGCCTTCATCAATTGGAGGTGGAAAGAACACTAGTCGACTTCAAGCAAACGTGATAGAGCAGACCCTAGATCAGGGAGCCCCTCGCTCATTAAGACATTTCTAGAGGATGGTGCAGGGAGAAATCACATTTGGAACCGGGCGAACCGACACCGGAGGTTTTACATGAAATGGCCAGAATCGAGGCCGCGGAATTTGTGGGCAGAAAACCATCCGTCTCAGTCCGAATCGAACTAAAACAAGGGGATGCAGCCGAAGGCAAGTGGTTCCTAGGTGCGTTCCAATTGATTTGAGTGGTTGAAAAGGCGTCTATACTCACGACTCTGCCTCCGATTAAAGCCTCAATAGGTCGGCTCATATCATTCAAGCGGACTTCATGGTCTTGGCAACAAGATATCTTCGAAAGCGTGGACCACTCGATTGCCCATATCGATGTTCCTGATTGGTACCAAAAATTGTCTGAGTATAATACCATTGTTTTCGAGAATGGCAGAGCGACGGTCAACTTAGTATTGAGACTTCAGCATGACCAAAACTGGTTGGTCCTACCGAACCTACACAATGCAACATCTCCGAATTTATGTTATGCAGTCACCGGGTATTGTTTGCATATTCCTGAGTTTTCTCCAGGTATCCGATTTATGCGACATCGACACCAACATTCCGATTGTTCTCATCTCAGGACGTCGGGAAATGCAAGCTTTGCTTGTGGGTGTCAAATCGGTGTTTTCCAACCTGGTGCGTGTTGGTCTCTTCTAGCTTTGAGGTAGTATTCCTGAAATTACCCAAGGTCTGGTAACAGAGGGCGGACCCCGTATAGCTTGATACCGAAAGTCAACGATGGGGCATGAGTACTTATACGGTGCGCATCGATAAGCTTACAATCCATCAAACGAGAAATCATCCGTCGAACGTAGGTGTGTTCTGAAGGTTATTTACGGTATGTCTAATTCCCTTTGCAGTGCTCTAAGGCGCTATACAAAACCCGCAAATACAATACCGACAATTACTCACCCGATTCTATGAGGGACGACCATGGAGAACAAATATGCATTAAGTGCGGTCCACCTGAACCTATTATAACATACGAGCCCCTAACGCGGGCATATATGGGTGGTTGACCACCAGGACCTGTTCGAATTATCCGCCCTCTATTGTGTCCCGAAATCGATATCAAGCTTGAACAGGTTAGTACCGCGCCTGTGTCAAGGAAAATGTACATCGCTTAATAGATATACCGCAACTGGTCCTATGGCTCGGCTCCTGCATGTTTTTCTCGATCATTTCAGTTCCCGCTCGCATCAGTATGACAGGCTGATATGTAGCTTAGTGATTTTCTGTCTGAGAACCTGGGGATGTAGTCGTGTGATTTTAGGTACGTTGATTGGGGCAGCGGTGTCTTTTAAGATCCCATCGTTTCTTCTGGCCTGGTATCATATGTTTAAAGATGTCAATTGTGAGTCCAGTTCTGTTCTTGATTCACCTCCAGGATACGTGTATTAACAAATTGCCCGCAGATATTCACATTTCTCCAACTGAATTTGTCTGCGTTATCAGCCCTATCGTTGGTCATTGGTCATGGGAAACACTTATCTTTGTGGCGGCTTTGGGCTTTGAAACACGTCAGTGTGTATTTTGAGATACGGACCGACTCGTGAAGGCTCACAGGTTATTATCAGTGGTGGCAGTTTTGACCCTGATTAGAGCTGTCGAAGGCGACCATCACTCTCAGGCGTGGCTAGTGGGTACACCGACGGTTCGTTCTGGCAGTTTGGCATTCCAGCTCAAGGTGAATCCTGAAAATTCATCACACAGGTATCATTTATTATATTTACAACCTTCGTAAGTTCGGATCTTCCAGAGCGAATAGAATCGTAGCTAACAGAGTTTAGTGATGTCTATTGTAAACCTCGTCAGAACCGTCTACTTTCGTGTACGCAGCATCTCTTGTGAACCGGGCTAGGCCACTCTGACTGATCATGGGGCCCGGGTAGAATATGGGCATGTTACCGTTTGGCATGTATGGAACACATTCATTATTGCCCAGATATTAAAACGGATATCGCTGACGTTGTAATAGACTGCAAGGCGTTTCCCGATCCATGCCATGTAATCGCGTCATCTTCCTTGTTCGCGAGTCGCCCACTCTTGGCGCCGGAACCAGCCAGACGCACCCGACAAGCCACTAGTACGTTAATTTCTTGTGGTATGCCTCAAACACTCGAAACTTACCCGGAGTTCTTCGTTCTTCCGATGAATTAGCCCAGGGTCCTCAATGGAAACAAGGTCGATCAGGTTCTGGCCCCTCACGATAGTTCGTTCCAGAATGAACAAAGATTGGATTCCTTGGGTGCGGAGAGCTAAGCTATTTTAAATAGGGCCCCTACATAATGGTGCAAAGCTACTGTAGGGATTGCAAGGCCCCAGCCACCCATGAGTGGATGCCGGCCAGCGCCTCATACTAGTGCCCTGGAGTGCCCACTAGCAAAGCACGTCGTCAATACACCATTTAGGACACCATCATTTTCCTCCTCCACTCCTCCCCGTATCGAAAACCTCAAGGAAAAAAATCAGCATGTCAAACTTCCGAGTCCATGCACTTTGAGCTCTATGAAAACTTCTTCGTAGTACTGCTATTTCGTCAGAATCTTATTCTCTTCCTTCTTCGCTTGTGCCAACTGTATAGATATGGTACGAGTATCACAAATATTGTTGTGGTATAAATTCAAGTCTTCTCAGTAGTAAATAGAGTCTTCACACCGAAAGCGCTCTGGTCTATCCCTGCCTCTCCTATCTGTAGTGACCAGTTCTAGGCCTCCGTCCACAAAATTTTGTAACTCAGCTAGGTATTCCGACGACCCGGTACCCAGCAGAGGTGAGGTCTTCATGTCATGCTTGAGGGTTAGGCTTTCAAGCCATGGTTGATCTCCCCGCTCCTCGGGAGGGCCTTGCCGTCTTAATTGCAACATCATGATAAGAAGATGGAAGAAGTACCCGGACGGATTCAGCCAAAATTTCCCCTCCAAACTCAACACTTTGAGCCGGGGAAGAGCTGCAGGTGGACCTGAATCTTGGCTACGGCACCCGAGCTTCCACATACAAGATTCGGCCTCGACATGTGTGGTACCTTGAAGATAGACCTCTTCGGTAGAATCAGGGAGGTAATCACAGGGTTCTCTAATCACCCAGGAGCCCGTCCCCTTCGAGGCCCCCTCGAATGTTGCCAATTTTGGTGATCGAGAAAAGAATCCCCTCAGGTGTCGGCGGAGGTTGCTGACTTGAGTTAGATCGTTGGAATCTTCACTGGACGCCTCCGATCCCCAGCCTGTCCCCGATTTCTGATTTTCACATCGAAAGTGCTCCAATACAGGGAGAGCAAGGAGAGTAAGAAGGGCTAGGTCCCACGTTTCGAAACTAAAGGCCCAGCCAAAACACTTTAGATGGCTAAGTGTCATATGTTGATCGGTCGGACCGCCGTCAGAATGCCTCGGAGATCTCGGATATTTGCAATGGTAATCAACAAGATTTGGACGGAGGAAGAGAAGTTTGAAGCATTTATCAATTCTGATGTCTTCCAAGATCAGGACAGTAATTTGCTCATGCGGAATTTGAATAGCTGGTAGGCAGTTCATTAGTGAGATATAATTGAGGCGGGGGGTTGTGCTGGCACGAAGTGGGAAGAGGTCCGCATTGCCGCGTGAGGCTAGTATTGGGGACAATCCAGCCCAGCCGATGTGGATACGTTTGAGGTTTGGGAACCCAACGTTTGCATCGACATTGGGAAAGAATGGGGGTAACCATTCGAAGAAAAACGTGTCACAGAAGAATGCGCGAAGTTTGGTCGGGTGATCCTTGAAGATACATTTCAGGATTTCCCTGACGCACACACTTGAGGTGGTCTTGTTCAAGTTCTCATCGTCCTCGTGTTTGCTTTCATCATTTTCGTACTCGCTTTCATCATCGATTAGGTTGATCCTGATAGAGATGGACTGATTGCCCGAGTTCTCAAAATAGAGCTGCAATAGAGTGAGATTGGCATGAGAGGTGCACTGGGCATTCTCCAGTGTAACAATCAGGTGCATCCAAAGGGAAGGTGTAGAATATACCACCTTGCGCCAGCGGGTTGAGATGGTGCCGAGGACGACTGGAAGATGTGGATCGTCCTCGTCAACCATGAGTTGGAGGGCACAAGCATATTGAGAAATGGTGGAGAGTGTTTCGGGAGGAAGGACACTGGTCTGGGCACGTAGTTCGTTGAGGCGACGACGCATTTTAGCTCGTT
>MU151137.1:0-89868 GCA_015584085.1 Macrolepiota fuliginosa MF-IS2 | reverse complement strand
CATCAAATACAGAAAGGTTGTAGGCCAGAATTTTGTTGTTCGAAGCTTGAATCTCACTCCATTGGGTTATCACCACAATTCTCGCTTGTAGACTCATTCTATTAAGCCCATCTGAATTAAAGGTGAAATAGCAAACGCGAAAGACCAAAACAAAACAAGAATGGTAATATCATATAATCAATCAAAAACTCAGCCGTAAATACGATAGACCAGTTTTTCAGCCGAAATGGGACGCATATGCTGCTTGGTCTTCTCCGATTTAACCCTATTAACGACTAAACCAGAACCCAGCAATGTAAATCCGTCTCTCGGGATGTCGTCTAACCCACCAGGCATTAAACGGACCGGGTTTGGTGTAACGGAAAACTTCGATGGGTCATCGCGAGAACCAGAAGAAAGAAACCTGAAAAAGTCGACAGCAAGCTGACGGTGTGATGCAGGAGAAGGCAGAACAAGACCTTTCAAGTGGGTGAGTTAGTGGGTGTTGGAAAACCTAAAGGTGACTCACTATTGTAAACAATGTCATGTCCCAAACAGGTCCAGACAGTCCCATATCTCGTCTCCACGTCCTTCCTCACATCCTCCGCGCCCCACGCCCGACCCAGCTGCACAACAGCAATGGTCTTTTTAATTCCATCATCGGCTGCTGGACGGAAGAGCCGTGAAATCTGTGCTACGCTTTCCCCCTCGGATAAACAATCCACCGCATAGTCTATCCCCGCTCCTCCGTCAGTGACTTCGAGGACTTTCTTCTCCCAGTCGGGGTCACGGTAATCGAAGCTATGGTGTGCGCCAAGAGACGCAAACTTCGCATGATTTTGCGCTGATCCGATCGCAATTATGTTGAGTTTAAAGTCTGAATGACTAGCGGACATGTACTGCAGGATGGGGAGAATGTAAAGTCCTACAGATGTCGAGGCGGAGTATACGAGGATAGTTGGAACGTGTGTTGGTTTGGTTGGGTAGTTAGTCGGGAAATCAGTGGTAGTCGGGAATGGAATTGGCAGTCCTAGTCGGATGAACAACATCTGGTGGGGTTGGTAAACTTCATATGCTCTAATGGGGTGATCAGTGGGCGCACCTGGACGGCAGTCAGCGAGCACAAAGGCAACGTAGCAGCTTCATCGAAAGACACATTGGCCGGTACGTGAATGGCCAGATCCGCTTCCAGAATGGCATATTCTGCAAATGCCCCCGGCCTAAGGTTGACCGAACAAGCTAAATGACAGCATCGGCTCAGTAGATTATGGTATTCTGGTGATCCTGGGTACTCACCTCCTTGCAAAAGCCCCGCAGCCCGATCCCCGATAGACCAGCCTACCACACCCTCGCCCAACTTCTCGACTGTGCCAGCGAAATCACTCCCAATAATTCTTCCGAAGCCCTTATCTAGTGGGTGAGCGACATAGAGTGCGTCCACAGGGTTCAAGGCAACAGAGTGAACGCGAATGCTAACAACGTAGTCAGACGGACTCTGTATTCACTCTGCATTCTGGGGCCATCTAGCTACATACCGTATCTCACCAGCCTGTGGTTCAGGTAGAGGGACATCAGCGACAACGGTAGTATCTGGTTTGGCAGTGGTCAAGGCCTTCATAACGTGTTCGCGAGGTTCGAGCTGGTAAGTCGAACGAGTACATCACAAGTAAGCAGCTTATTAGACCCTGATGAGTTCATGTGCCCCTATTTGGTTCTTGGCAATCTCAGCTTGAGCCAGCGGTCTGGTGCGATAGCGATAACTCTGTTCTGGTTGTTCTAGAAAGAGGGAGAGATGTCGGGTCACACGTCACGTCGGTACTCCACTGGATCTATAGTGCTCGCCTACGTGAACTCGCGAGCACTTGATAAAGATGGCAGAGAACAAATTCTTCTGATGTGGGTCATCGGCTTGTTGCATAATCTCCGTCTCTCAATCCTTGGGCTCGTCGCCGAAATACTGTCGGTCACCACTCCTGTGTTTACAAATTTTCTTGTCACTGATAGTTGCATCATTACCGGACTTCTGCAATCAATAAAAAATCCCGACTAATATCCCAAACATCAAATTATTGGTTGACACATTAGTTTGCGTCTTATTTAGGTTGCTAAACAGGCTCTCGTCACGCAGACTAGTCCTACAAGGATAGCGAGCGAAATATATCGATCATTTGTCATCACGACGGGGTAGTGATATAAACCCGAATGTTGCACATTAGGGATTTATGACAAACATACTTTCGAACTCGAAAATTCAATCAATCAATGTATATTATTGATCAGTGGATCAAGAATTAGTTAATCATGAGAAGGATATATAGGATATAATTAGCTCCAGGATCAAAGCAGGTCTATAGGGTGACATCAGTCAGTACGGGGACGCTTATTGGAGTGGCCGTTCGTCTGGCCATTGGCAACATGACCGTTCGCGTTGGCAGAAGAGAAATATTCGAGCTTGTCAGTAGGGTTGGGTTTGATGGTCTTCGAGCCCTCCGTCCAATTGGCCGGGCAAACCTCACCATGCTTGTCCTAACAGGAAGAGTGAGATGCCATAGTCATGGATGGATAAATAGAACATACAGTAAATTGGAAGGCTTTGATCAACCGGAGGGTCTCATCAACGGAACGACCGACAGGGAGATCATTGACAGTAATTTGCCTGGGAATGTTAGAACTAAATTGTTCTAATTATAAATTGCCAAAGAACATACCTTAAAGTCCCTTTCGGATCTATGATGAAAAGGCCACGAAGGGCGATACCCTCATCCTCAAGCAAGACACCATAGTCACGAGAAATTTGCATGCTCCTGTCAGCAATGAGAGGTAGCTTAAGGTCCGGACCAAGACCACCTTCTTTACGGCCTTGGGTTGCCCAAGCGAAGTGAGAGAACTTGGAATCGGTTGAGATACCTGGTGACTTAACGTTAGACAACTCGGTCGTATTAGAGTAGGAAACATATTCACCAAGGACGGTAGTGTTGAGCTCCTTGAATTGGGTGAGGGCGTCGTTGAAGGCAAGGATTTCACTGGTTTTCGATGAGCGCCGGAACGGAGGAAAAAGAGAGGCTGCTCACGTGGGGCACACAAAGGTGAAGTCCCTGGAGATGACCATTAGTTTGGCACGTCTGGTAGAATTATGGCCCAGACGTACATGGGATAAAATAAGAGAACGACCCTATGAGGGACAACGCGTCAGTCGCGAATGATAATTTCATTCCATATACTTACCATTGACCAAGCAAGCCAGTTAAAGAAACCTCCTGGAAGGTACCGTCGGTGACAGCGTCGGCCTTGAAAGCAGGAGCGGGACGTTGAACAAGAGCAACCATTTCTGCAGACGTGAAGGTTTAAGGTAATGAAGGAAAGCTCAGCAGAGTCGCGGACCTTGTAAGTATTTTTATGATCGCGTTATTTGTTTGTGTTAGGCTCAGGCTCCTTGAATTCTGGCATCATCCCGGAGTGCATAGACCCCGGACACCAAGACGATTACCCTGAGCCAAGCACCAGCTCGATGTTCTGAACCTTCAACAAAGCGTCCGTCTTGGGCAGGAAGAACATTCTCTATATCGTTCCTATCCACTCTAGGAACACTCGCTACTTGCATTACTCATGGACGAAGTATATTTAGATGCTATCCACCCTACTAATAAAAGACTCCTGGTTGGCGAATCACACAATTTGGAAATAAATAAATGCAAAAGTCCTCTTACGCGCGGACAGGCGGCAGAAAGTCTGTCCCAAACCAGTGTAGAGCGCTACTGACGTGTATTCTACTGCAATGTCCCTCGAAACCAGGTGGGAGCACACATACAAGGCTTGACCATTTGAACTATTGAAAACACAGTACATTCGAACAAGTACAATCAATAGTTTATCGGCCGCCCTCGACTCCTATATCAAACGACCAGTAAGCGCTAAACGGTCACTCTTGGCCGTATGTACATGCTCATAAAAGAGAAACCGGAAAGATAATCAGTGGAGTGGTTCGAACCATTGAGTCATTCACATGCTTAGTATGCTATGGATAATTTTCTGCCCTAGCGAGTGGCATGTGAGCGTCGCTTCTCAAACTCGCCGCTGATCCTCTTCAATTGGATGGATCCAACTGCCGTCATAATCGTTTCCTCTCGGCGCGACAATGACGTACTAACCGCTTAATTTGGCAATGACACATTGATGCACTTGTTTGATATCATAGTGTTAACCCTGGGGCTTGGGGACTGAGGCCTGAGGACTGATAATTCATTGCCCCAGTCTCGTCATTCAGCGGACAACCAAGGCTAACAAACCTTAAGGTCACGACTTAAAACTTCACGATTTATGGATCTTTCACCATCATCACATATCTAGAGCCCCAACATAGCTCATAAGCATTATGAGAGCTATCCGAGGAGAATCTATATAAGTAGTTGATTAGCGATAGACTGTTGAACTCGTACTTGTCAATGTCAAGGCCTAGGCCCTAAGAGCAATGGGGAGGAGCAGGTGAAATCCTTTACATAGCTTTGTGCAACTTTAGCATCCAATGGGCATCCAACTCGCACCGCCCGGATCAACAGGAGAGTTAATTCAAGTGGACTTGATCTATATACTTGCCCCATCGAACTCAAATCGAACCTCAAGAGGCCCCCACCCTCTCATGGGGACCTTTAAATTGATGATGCTCCAAATCGTCACTGCCTTTCTCAGGCCCGGGGCGAGGGAACAGTGACGCAACCGATGAGGCCCCAGGTTTACTTATAGAGCCTGAGCGTGGCCCCCAGATACGAGGCTTTGATCAGCCCTTCCTTTGCTTGTATTCCCTCCAGCCTGAATCTAGAGACTCGGAGCGCATTTCTATATACCCAAATACCCTGTTCTTTATCAAGCGCTCTTTCTCACAACCCCAAAACGTGGCGTTGGGAAGGCCCTTGAACACAGCCATTTTCTCACGTCGATTTTCGTCCCACTGGTCCACTCGTCCTTCGAGGTATGCACGGTGCTGCCCTCTTCAGGCCGATCCAGGACTTGATTTTGGTTGACTTTTCTTGATCGTGGTCCGGTAAGCGTTACTCGTGGTCCAATTCATTGTGTTAATTTCGGCCTAGGATGACCGTGCTCCCAACCTACACTCCGCAGTTTTTGTGGAGGTTCTGGTTATCTCATGGGTAATAACGTTTCTCGCAGATCCTTTCGCTCCGAAAGCTAATATGCGCTCGTCAGATTGACGCAGGATATCACATCTTCCCCTAGTCCTCGCGTCCATAAATATGACGTCTACAACAACGAGTTGACGGAGCTTCGGCAGGGCCCTTTCATACCCCGTCCGATCTTCGAAGATATCAACACTGATGATTTGGATTCGGAGACCATCAGGATCTACGAAGAGGCTACGGACGAGTTTCTACGTTTAGAACGCGCTAGCGAGTCTATTTTTGCCGATATCCTCCATCGTACCATTTGGTCGGACGCTGAACAGCATCCCCGCAAGGTCGCGCTCAACCGGCTGGATGTTGAGAGCATCCGGAAATACCTCACATTCCTCCGCTTTCGCAATAGCACAGGCTATTCGAAGACGATCGCGTCTCTTCGCGATGCAGCGGAGGACAAACCGTATGACGGGAGTGTTTACCCTGCTTATCGACCCCTGTTCGTGCGAATTCGCAAACGATTCGTGTTACGACACTTCATTTCTTTCCTCAAACACTCATCTGCAGATGCCGACGCGCCTCATCTTCGTCCTGAGAATGGCGCGTGTGGTGTTGGCACCTCCCTCGACGATTTTGGAGATATCATGGAGCTGTATTGTTGGCGCTTATGCGGAGCCGAGGTTTGTCTTGGCGTCGCTTCAGAAGATCAAGAGTACATGCTTCCTGACTGTGTGTTTGGTACCCTCGACGAAGGTTTCGAAGAAGATCCGTGAGTGTTATTCTTTCTCGTGTTTGCGTCTGGAGCTCACGTTTTTATAGAACCTGCTGTGATCTTTTCTTCCCTATATTTCCGACACTCTCAGTCTACATCCTAGGAACCGCCGATGGCTGCTATCCCTCAAATCCGACATGCACCCAGCCTATCCAGACGACGGTCTGGATCGATGCGGGCACCGAATCTGCTTCCGATGTCCATCTTCGCAACGCTATGATCCTGCAGACATACCCACACTATCTCTATTTCTCGTCATTGCGCACTGTCTCACTTTCCATCTCATCGTATGACGAATTTCGCTGGATCCAAGAGCACCAGGATTATAGTCGTTTGAAACAGAGGTGCCGGCAGAAGTTCTTGCAAGAGACAGTGACGAAGACATTGGTCTTGCGGCCATCTGTTGTTCTCCCCGATTTGACGGATCAGGTCAAGATGGTGGGGAATTCGGCTGTTGCACATGGCTCTTTCTCCGATGTTTGGAAGGGCAAGTGGAACGATCCTGTTGAAAGGCGCACCAGATTCGTAAGACGTCATGCCTTTTGTCACATAAGGAGAAGCGCTCTAATACTCTTCCGTGCAGGTCGCTGTTAAGTTCTTACGTCAGATCATGGTCCACAACATTCGAGAAAAGTTGGTGAAGGTAAGCGGTCTAGATTCTTTCTCATTCCTCGATGACGTATTTTGCATGTTAAGCGCTTGCAATCCGAAGTCCTCGCTTGGCACAAGCTGTGTCATCGTCACATCAGCCAATTGTTCGGCATTGCTCAGTCCACTCACAGCATTGGGATGGTTTCTCCCTGGTATGATAATGGTACCATATGCGAGTATGTGAAGCGTCATCCTCAAGCTAACAAACTAAAACTGGTGAATACTCCGAATCTCCGAAGAGGTTCATCAAATCTTACGCCATGTTAGCTCATCCAAGTTGCTTCTGGGATTGCATATCTTCATAACTTCAGACCCGTCATCATCCATGGTGACCTCAAGGGCGTAAGTTGATATTCCCAGCCCCCCGAAATTTGTTTTCTGATTATTTTGATTTGCAGGGCAATATCCTCGTTGACGACAATGGCTGTGCCGTGATCAGTGACTTTGGCCTTTCCAAGGTCATGGAGGAAACTATTACGAAGCCTGATAATAAGAATGGGACCTCATTTTTCGCCGGATCCACGAGGTGGATGGCTCCGGAGCTAATCCTCGCTCTCGTAGAGGACGATGGATGCATTCCACCGATCACAACTCACAGCGATGTCTACGCATACGCCTCTGTCTGCCTCGAGGTCCGTGTAACGGCATTTCTACTTGTGGAATGATTAGGATACTGACACCTGTCTTCAGGTTGCCACTGGTCAATTGCCCTATGCACATCGCAGCAATGACCACTCCGTCACTATCGATATCATGCGCGGCATCAAGCCCACCCGGGGTGTCTCCCTTGCGATTCATGGTATGCAACTCAAGTGTGTGGAATCATTCTGGGCTTTGCTCGATCGATGCTGGGACGACCAAGGCACATTACGCCCGTCCATGCGTGAAATTCTTGGTCTCCTAGAAAGTCTAATTGTAGCATGATTTCTTATTTTCTCCAACGACTTTCCGTATTGCTTTTCGTTTATTTTCCTAGCTATCCCGTCACTTCTGGACACGCACGCACTACTCCAAATTATATTATACCCTTTGACTTCCCTTCTTTGATAACCTTTGTTCTTCTGATATACCAATAGCTAGCTGCAGACCGCAGCTAGTCCTTACCTACAAAGTGCGATTTTCGTTGCTTCGATCAACTGTACGTTTCTGATCTTCTGGAAGGGACTTTGTAGCTCGTGATTTCCATGATCCAAGTTGTATAATGTACTATACATGCTCTGATATATGACATCCCTCAATTCCCCCGTATAATGCAGGTGTTAATTTAAGCTAGTTCAACTTTGGCGTGTGGGGAGTAATGATTACATTTCATCAATATCAATAATTGCGCGCTTTCACCTTCTCAAGGAGCCCACAGCTTTGGCGCAGCAAGGAATATGAGCGAATGCGGTCAGTCCCCAGGGCCCAATCGCAATACAAAAACTTACCACCTCCCTTAAATTTTACGGACGAGATTTGATAGCCTGGACTCTAGCGGAATCGACATCCTTGGGGTCTCCTGCACTATTATTATTGGGCAATGCAATCGTAGACATTAGCCCTTTGCAAACACTCGGAGTGAGTTGATCTAATTAATACATTTGGGTTGTTTAAATCACGCCTTGTTGGCTCCAGGAAGAACATTATTGAACACTCGCCGCTACAACTCACCACCTTCCCCATGAGCCCTTCTTCCTCCCATAAACAAACACTGTAAGCAGTGATTCCTTGTAAGCCAGTGGGCCCCTCCGCTCACCTGGCACTTTGACGGAAAAGTAATACTTCACGGGGGTTTTTGTATCGCCCCAGTAGCCATTATTCGGCCTGGTGAAGTCAAGGGCTCCGATAGTCGAAAGGACATCCCCATATGTTATTATACTTGTTCGCTTGCCCGCTTGCGATTGCCGCGCCGCCCTCGAGCGCAGTTTTTACACTACGGGGTAGTCCCCCTGTAATGCTCCCGGCATTGCGGCCTTCCTCAATCAACGCGTCACCTGTCCGTTCGGTTTCCTTCAGCGAGTTGCTACAAATATTACAAGATATACTGTCATACCAGTTAGTTACACTTACCTGTGCTTATACTCTAAGATCAAGACGTTGTTGACCTTGAACTTGATATCTGAACGAGAGCTGCCCGAAACGGACTGTCCAAGACACTCAAATGCAAGCACAGGCCTACCAAGAGAACGCAGCCGTGCCAACTATGATAATATTGACAACATGGAGGTAAACCGCTGCCACACGCTCAGTATCACTCTCGGCGACAAGGTTGTGGCCAGTCTCAACTGCAATAATATGTGTCCTAACATTATCCGGCGCCCATTTGAGGGCCGGAGAACAGAAACATTGGTCAAATATAGCTTCGGGGAAAGCAGCAGTGATCGGTGGGACTCTCGTCATGTCAGTGGAACGACCGCTAAATCCAGGGGGGGTAGGATTTCCCTGGAGCGGGGCTGAGCAGCGGGGGGAGGGGAGGATGGACTAGGGTTTTTCCAGTTGGCAAAGTTGTCATCTTGACTGAGGGAGGATAATACTGTTCTAGTCCGTTTCCTGCACACCCGCATCCATTGCCGAAGAGGATCCAGTACGTTGCCATCGGCAACGGTGAGCACAACAACAGATTTGTGGGGTGGCACATGTAGCTCGGCGGCCACGTATCGGGGAACAGAGGGCCAGCGGGTCGAAGGCTGATTTTCTCCCCATGCACTGGGCCGGCAAGTCAATTTGACGCATAAAAACCAATGTCAGACAGTGAACCCTACCATATATAGTATGTCCTTCCTATCTTGGGACATGATTTCAATATCTTATCAACCTTACACATGTTATATTGACCCGTCGGTCCAGTGTATGCATCGTAATTAAAGCGCATGTGACATGGACAACAGGATTTACAAATGATACTGTATGCTTTGTCTCTTCTTTCGCCTTGGTTCGCGGTGCCACACTCCTTCCCCTCATGCCTTTTACAACCGCTGGTCACAGGCAAACACTAGAAGAAACCTATTATGCAGGGGAGACCCTTCACCTATACCCCTTGCCCCCTCCTGTCCTTGTAACAGACAGGTGGTGTGCTTATAGCGACTCATCTCCTTTGATCGAAATTGTTGATCGGTACGACAAATCCATCGAGGAACGTATCATTCTTCCCTCCACTACTCCAGACACATCCATCACACTCGAGGAACGCCTTGATTCCAGCTTCCACAACATCCCACATGTCTGGACAGTTCTTGTCGAAGGCACATCCAAACCTCCGTTTCCATCACGGCTTGTAGCAAAAATATACGACCCCGTCTGGTTTGGAGATGCAGAGTGGTTTGACCCCTTCAAACTGCGCAACCGCTCGGTTTCACAGGAGGTAGAATCATACCATCGTTTCGAAGCACTTCAGGGGACCAAGGTGCCACGATTCTATGGACACTTTGTGACGTCCCTCCCATCCCAGTGCAACAGGACGGTCAATGTCATCTTGATGGAGTATGTACATGGAAGAGATTTACGCAACCTTGTACCTTCAGACAACGCAAGGCTGGTGTGCGATATGCACAAGGATGTGGTAATCGAAGCTGTATTGAACTTGTCTTGGGATGCATACACCTACGGTGTCGATTTGTTTGATCTACAGCCGCGCAATGTGATCCTCCGTCCTCCAAAGCAGGGTCATGAAAAGCAGTATTGCAACTCAGATGAGTGCCCTTTGCGTCTTGAAGTGGATCCCGGGGGTTTACAGATGGTCATGGTCGACTTCGAGAATGTGGAATTCCAGCAACCTGACCTGGGATGGGAACGGGAACGGGAGCGGGAGCGGGAGCGGAGGAAGGGTATAGAAAAATCGAAGCCGATTTTTCTCGCAAGTTGGTTGGAGGCTATGATGTAGCCAACGCGCATATCATTTTGATGTTGCAGATCTAAATATTATTCAATATTGTGTGGCTACGTCATAGTTCAACGATAGAAGACAAGACGATGAGAGATGATGCTTGTGCGCGAACCGAGATTCTTCTTCCTATTTCTACCGGAATACAAGTCTTATATACTTTGCCCACCCCCTTGTCTATGGCATGGGGTTTCGGTGGTCACAGTTTCTGTCACAATGCGAACACTTGAAATTGAAGTCGTCAATTCTGTTTTTGGGTCCTTACCCATACCTGAGGGACATGTTCTTACGTGAAAGGTAGGGTTCAATGGTCTAGTGGTTATGATTTCTGTCTTACACACAGAAGGTCTCCAGTTCGAACCTGGATTGAGCCATATTTTTCTTATTCCTGCGGATTCTGACCCAGTAAATGAATACAAGTTTTAAAACCAATTCATCGTTGTATTCAGCCAGTACTTTGAGTAAAACGCCCGAAGTGTAGGCATTACCCATTTACACGTTAGGAAGTCTCTCGCATCCACTTTGAAGCCTCTATCGCCCATTTCTCCCCTTGCCCGCTTGAGAGCGCAGTGTATGCGCTGATATGGTTGTGTCCTTCGGCTATAATCAGTGGAACACGTTTCTGAAGGAAGGCCTCGAGTGCGCTTTGGAAGGTTCTCCTCTGTTCTTTCACGATCCCCGGCTCATGTTCACCCTCCACCAACAAGATCTTCGGGAGACCAGTGATCCCACTATTCCTTGCGGATTTGAGCAAGGAAAGAACAGAATGAGTCTCAATCTTATCGCCGTAATACATCTCCGCCGGCGCTTTGAAACCTGAACGAACGTGGCTGTAGTACATGGCCGCTACTAAGATAATACCTTTGATTCTGGATCGGAGGGAGGACTCTGGGGGAAGCACGTCGGGCTCGAAGAGTAGCGTTCCCACATGCGCTCCACCAGCAGAGTGTCCCATCACGAAAAGCGAATCGATGTCGGGATTTGGAGTGGTAGGGCTGGCGAGTTCGTTTGGGTGGGCGACTGCCCAGAGGATCGCGTCCCGTATGTCTTCCGCAGGTTGGGGGTATACTGCGGACATGGGAGGACCTGCAAGTCGGTAGTCTGCAATTATAGTGATAAAGCCCTGGCGAGCGAAGAATGCACCAACGCAGGGGTATGCCATGTCTAAGGGAGGGGGAAGGACACGCGCTCCCCCAACGAAAGCACCGCCGTAGACATAGAATAAGATGGGTGTCTTTCCGGTTTGAGCCGCTGGTGGGTGGTAGATGTCAAGCTACTAGAAGTTAGATAATTGAGTAGACTATGGACTCGATGAAGAGGACACACTTGGTGGCGTTCATCATCTCCATACTTGAAGGTTTTTCTGGAAACATCGGTTATGACGGTAATATTCTGCTGGATGATTTCCTTGAATGCCACGCTTGCTAAGTCCGAATTAGCTTGATCACCTGTGAGACGTGCGATTAGCAGTGCTTGACCTACTTGGTTCAAGGATTTGTATAATATCCTCGACACCATCCTTGAGCAGCTTTGCGACTGTATCCATTGCTCAAGGTTAGTTGAAGCAGTGAGAGTGTACATCCTAACTACAAGATTCAGGATTCAATCACGCTTCGAACGGGAGATAATATTAGCCCAATTGAAGTCAGTTGACTTTTAGGCTGTGTCAATGTCAATGCCATTTGGGCTGGTCATGGGTGTCAGTGATACTTATCAGACAATCACGAGCCATCGGCTCTGAAGGGTTCTGATCACGGAACGCCGCTGATCGACGTACCTGGCTGTGGGTGTGAATCAACTGTGGATAGTCTGGTGTCCTCCATATGGTGCGGCTGGGTCTGAGACGTGACCCTAGAGAAACTGCACTGTATTATTATCAACAGTCTTACATAGTGGGCAGCATTCAAAACGGGGCATCGTATCGCCCAACCAATGTTCCAACGTGTCGATGGGTTTTCGCATGAGACACTACCTCTTTGGCCATAACCACATCTTGCAAGCCTATTCCCACAGACTTGAACATCGTGATAGGACCTTCGAAGTCGCATACTTCGGTAGTTTGTGTGAGATGATTCCCAGGATTCGAATGTGAGCCCGGTGCAAGTTCTGTAAGAGATTGTCCTTCGTCCTGGAGCAGTTCTCCAATCTCCAACATCGATTCTTCTCCAACTCCAGCTTTGATAAGGTCTCCTGCCTCCTTGATGCAAGCTTCCCGCGAGTCAACAATCAGTGCTTGGCTGATCCGTTGACTGGCAGTCGGTCGAATCGTTGGGATAGCTCGCTGAACAAGGGCTTCCTCAACTTCTTGCATGTGGGGTTTATAGCTCCCGACGAGAACGACATGCGTTCCTGACGGAACCCAAGAAGAGGGGAAGAGGGGGGATGCGGCGGAGGTTGCGCAGACGATGATATCGGCACTGCTCACAGAATTCTGGATGGAATCCCTGTCTTGCCCCGGAAAGAGATGGAAGGTGACTCGGGGAAAGGTCGCGATGGCTGTCTTAAATAAATCAAGTGCGCGTTCGTTGAGGTTGCGATTGACAAGTGTGCAGAATTTGATACTCGGATAGTGTTTCAGAAACACAGAAAGATGTGCCTCGATTTGTTTCCCGGCACCGAACAGCACGATGCGTTGCGGCTTGTGGATCCCGACCAGGGTTGTTGACAGTAAAGACCCTGAGGGATGATAATACAATTAGAAAATTTCCAATGATAAGATAACAATAACCGACCAGCAGCATTGCGCAAAGCAGTCAGTTCTCGCGCATTTATTACGGCGTCAACAGCGCCAGTCTCCTCGTTCAGAACCAGCGTCGTCGCAGGCAAGCCGCGGATATCACCCTCCTGGCGAGGTACGCTGACAACCTTGATGCTTGTACCCTCTAATCGGGGCTTGTCGGAAAACACTCGAGCAGGCATGAACAATGTAGTATGAGATGCCATCTCAATTGCTGTGCGATGTGGTGTTTGTATGTCGGGAATTCCACCAGTAGTCGAGCTTGCGGTCCTCGAGACAGTTATGAAGACCTGTCTCATGAGCTCCTGGAGGAAAGTCGTACTGAAGGAGGATACGACCTCCCGCACATCTGCAGCGGAAAGTACTAGTAAGGACATGTGAAGTTAGAAGTCAAGTCGCGGATGGACAGTCTGGGCTCCATGTTGAACGAGAACTGGGCACTAAGTCAATTCGATCAGCCAAGTCAAGACCACCGGCAATCTCCGGAATATAGGAGGTCTGGGCCCCTCTCACGTCCAACATGAAAAAAAGCATTCGTGTATATATATACTCGACAGATATCATTACAGGTATACTCACAGAGTCACTCGACCTCATTATTTGTATCTTCTGTGATGACTTCCTGGTCCCAATGAATTGCTACTGGCCCTCCAAAGCGATACTGAGAGCATTCTCGAAATCGGCAATAATATCAGAGATATCCTCTATACCAACGGAAACCTGTATTTTGTGGTTAACAAGACGATTATACTATATCATCGAGAATGGACGTACCCGGATAAGATCGGGGGTGACGCCAGAAGTAAGCTGTTCTTCTTCAGTGAGTTGAGAGTGGGTAGTGCTCGCCGGGTGGATGACAAGAGTTTTGGCGTCACCGACATTGGCGAGGTGGCTGGCAAGCTTCAAGCTATCAACAACTTTGCTGGCAATCTTAGCGTCACCCTTGACGCCGAAGCTGAGCACACCACCGAATGCCTTGGTCCTCAAGATCTTGAGTGCCAATTGGTGGGACTCGTGCGCTTCAAGGCCAAGGTATGAAACCCAGGCAACACGAGGGTGCTTCTCAAGATATTTGGCAAGGGCGAGGGCGTTATCGCTATGACGTTGGCC
This sequence comes from Macrolepiota fuliginosa MF-IS2, assembly GCA_015584085.1. Taxonomy (NCBI): domain Eukaryota; kingdom Fungi; phylum Basidiomycota; class Agaricomycetes; order Agaricales; family Agaricaceae; genus Macrolepiota; species Macrolepiota fuliginosa. Next base: position 75,634 of record MU151137.1, on the reverse strand, counting down.
ACGGAGACTAAGTGTTTCGAGACCTTGGAGAAGAAGGAAGGCAGCGAAGGGATTCAGGGCTGGACCGATATCACGGAGCAACTGTCCGAGTAAATGAGACCCAAGATTGCAATGGTAGGGGGTTCTTATGAAAAGAAGCGTACCTCGGTGCGCACTTTGACCGCAAATGCCAAAGGACCAAACGTTTCGCTGAATTTGAGGCCGTGATATCCTTCAGAGGGCTCAGTGAATCCGGGGAACTTTCCAGATTTCGCCCAGTCAAACTTCCCAGAATCAACTATGACGCCAGCGATTGTTGTTCCATGGCCACCAATCCACTTCGTAGCGCTGTGAACTGGAGATATGTGGGTCATTAAAATTCATTAAGTACGCGAGTGACATGCTTACCCACGATGTCGGCACCATGTTGGATAGGCTTAATTAGATAACCCCCTATACCGAAGGTGTTGTCGACGATCAGGGGAATTCCGTTGTCATGAGCGATTTTAGCGAGAGCAGGGATGTCGCTGACGATATATTTTGGATTGGCAATACTTTCGACGAAAATTGCTTTGGTCTTCTCATCGATGGCCGCAGCGAAAGCTTCGGGCGTGGGTTCCGTGACCCATTTAACGTTTATGCCAAATTGCTTGAACGTGACCTTAAACTGGTTGTAGGTACCCCCGTAGAGGTAGGAGCTGATTCTTTTGTTAGTACCCAAAAACGTCCCGGTGAGACTAACTCACGCTGAAACGATATTATCACCGACACCCGCAAGCGCAGTAATTGCCAAGAATTGTGCAGCTTGACCTGAGGAAACTGCGACAGCACCAGCACCACCCTCCAAAGCTGCAATACGAGATTCAAAAACATCCTGGAAAGTTGTCAGTACATGGTATTGTATGTGACCATTATTAAAAATAGGATAACATACCACTGTGGGATTGCCAATACGCGAATAGATATGCCCGAACTGTCTGATGGCCGGCGAGCCGATGAGTGATAGATAGGGGAATGCTAGATCGTGATATCTACCTCAACCCGAAGAGGTCTGCGCCGTGCTGAAGGATCGTTAATGTCTGGGGTGCAACTAGGATCGGCAGGAATACACACAGCAGAATCATTGAAGACGAAGCTGGTGGATGCATAGATGGGGACGGCGCGCGCATTTGTCGATTTGTCTGGAGCTTGTCCAGCGTGAAGCTGAAGAGTATCAAATTCAGGCTCCCTAACGACTCGCCAGTTAGCAGGAACCAAGGGAGAGAGAAGTAAAGCGTACTTGTAGAATGGGTTGGCCATGGTGTGCAGTCAAGAGAACGGGTGGGAACGAAGGAACGCAGAGTCTGTTCGACGACAGATAGATGTTTGGGGCTGTCTTCTTATATGTTGTAGGAGACATGGCGTGCTCTTTGATCATGAGTTAATTAGGTGAAATCGATCACGCCATCACGAGTGGATTAGGCTCAGATAACACACACCTTCCTTTGTTGGCAAGAAAATTCTGAAGTCTTCCTGCAGGAGATCATAAATCAAAAGCTTGGGATGCCACACCACAGGTTCCCGATACATCTTCATGTGCGAACTTGGGAAGCAAGGGTCTTCCCATCAACGAGCTGTATTTGGAGTGCGGCAGGATCACAGATCACGTGGAAACAGATCCTGCTAGGGTCCGTCTATTGTCTCGTCCAGATTTGTCGCTTCGGGGCACTACTCAGTACTCAGTACTCGGTAGCCAGTATCGATATGTGGCACTTCCACTCATCCGCTAGCCCAGCCGATCCCCATCGCAAGTCAGGATATATAACACAAATATGCCCTAATTCCGTTATCTTGTTCCTCTTGCACCACCATAATCAACGGGCTTCCTTCCCTTGTCTGTGCAGCGTTTGCTGGGCAATTCTGTTTATTATTTCGCTTGGAGGATTTTACTTTCAATCTCAGCTATTATTGTATTTCTCTGGTACCCCTCCGCGACGGATCACTGGTTGCTAGGCTAGAATCCAAAACAAGAAAACGCCATCAATGCGGGGCTGTGGTCCATGCTTTGTCCTGACAATAAAGTACGGATTACAATGCCAACTGGGTCTTAGGCAACTGACGGGGCCGACATATATTTTCTGCATTTTTCCAGTATTCACCATACTGCATTTTTTCCCCTCGCCGATAACTATTGACGACTTTGCCGCCCTCCTGAAATTCTGGTCTTTCCCAAGCGAATATGCCATCCGAACTACGGCGTATCAAGGTTCACACCGGTTACAAATTCTATCATGACGAGTACGATATGCACAGCAGCCACATCCTCCAACTTCTTAGTGAACTTTATTTCGAACTTGAAATCTTCCGGGACCTTTGGAGTGACAAGGGCTCCACGAAGATTTTCGTTCAGGATATCCTCACGTAATGTCTTATCATACGCGGACCTATATTGCATCGCTCAGATAAATACTCACAGAAACATGGGATCTATACAAGATACACTAGGAAAACCTGAGGTACGCCCTTTCGCCGTTCCTAGTACGTTCCTTCCTGATCCAATTACAGGATGCAGGCCGAGGTGGCGTGGAGAGATCGGAACTCAGAGCGTCAGGTTCTAACAACAGGGATAGGTGAGCTTCGTGTGATAATATCTGTGACCTCGGTTGTTGACACACAATCAAGCCGACCTTCGCCTGCACATCTTGAGAACCAGCGACATCCCTCCCCCGCCCCCCTCAAGCTTCAGCTGCGCGAAGATCGTAGCAAAGTGTTGACCATCAAACTTCCCCCCACCAAGCGCTCTGAGTCCGTAGAAGGTGTAACCAAAGATTCGTGTTCGAGACCAGTTGCACCACCCGCCGCGACCACGTCTGCCCATCCCGCTGCTACCCTCCCTCGTACGCCACGCCAAAAACGATCGTCCAAGCAAGGACCGGCACCCAAACTTTGGCGGCCACAACCGTTTCATAGAGAATACACAACAAGGGGTCGTATCACTGCAAATACGGCACGGCACGAGCATTCCCCGCAACATTCTCCCGTTATTCCATCTCTTCATCCTTCAGCTAGCCAACCTGGTCCATCGCGTCAGCCTGTGAGGCGAACCCGGAACAATCTAGGCAAGCCTCCTCAGAAACGCCCCCAGCTACCTCCTATTAAGACTGATATCGGTACAGGGGCTCCACGAATAGAGGTTCAGGCCTGCTCAGCGAATTCAAGTGGTCTTGATGGTTCACCGATAGGCAAGGGCAAAGGCAAACGACGCAGGGAGGATGTTGAAGAAGTGAATGCTGAGAACTTGGAAGCGCGAAAGAGGACCAGAAGGAAGTAGATGTTCAATTAATCTTGTTCGATTGCTACTGGTAGATGCTATACTCTAGTCTAATCGTGATGGTTGGATCCCTTTGTAATATGTCTCTTCCGTTATTTATACTATATTGTAGACGGACTGGTCTGTTAATTTCACCTTGCGTAACTGATGTCCTCAACTATCTTTGTACTCCACTGCTAAACAAATGTACATACCCTGATCCCCATTGTCCTCACCTGGACGAAATTTTCAAAGTCATCTGACCTTTTTTCCTACAATGCTATTGTAGGTCGATCTGAATACAAAAGCAGCGATCCATTATTCATTTTCCTCTCCGGATTTCAAAGTTGCAACAGGTGTGACAACCGATATGTTTCTCCAACGACTAAGATATCAAAGTTCTGAACCAGTTACATCCGTCGATCTTCTAAGTAATCTCATTCAGAAAGCCAACATTGTCAAAGCTTGCCTGTGGAAATATTAGTCCACCGCGCAAGGGTTGGATAATAGTTCGGGCTCCTACTGAGCGAATCCTTGGTTTGTAGTTAGAAAACGCAACCATCGGTGGTTTCTGAGCAGTGGATCAGCGAGAGTCCTGAATTGAGTCTTTGTAATAATCCATACCAATACAATTGGCCTCTTCTTGGTTAGGCTGGGGGTACGCTGTGGCACTGAGGACAAGAGCGCAAACGAGGAAGATGTGGTAGGTGAATTTCATGTTGGTCTGGGTTTAAAGTTGTAGTGATGATGTGCAAGTTGCTGAGATCTGGGGCCCTCCCTAGTTGCACGAGTCCCTTTATATACCTACTAAACTCGCAAGCTGAGTACGGTGCCTTCATGTGTGATATTTTGATCATGGGAGTCCGGCATCCTTGGTAGCACTTAACTATTCTTTGATGATGATTCAGAGGGGACCCTTCCTTTGATCCTCGGATGTAATATATCTGTACTTAAATATATCGAGGTAATCTATCATTATCACTTATGATGGTGGTCGAGCTTCAAGGCTCGGGGATCAAATCCAAACTTGAACTCGAAGCTTGAAGCTAGATGTATTGGGTGAGAAATTGACGATAATATCTATCAGATGCGTTCTCTTCTGATACTTATTCCAGAATACTTCGCTGGGAGTTGACTACAGCTTCTAAGACTGTCCAGGTAGCTTGAGTAGTCTAAACACGCTGAGATCGACCACTGTGGTTCCTCCTGAGTATTACTCGCTGAATTCTCGGGACTAAAATATGAGAGACTAAGCCAATGTCCTGATAACTATTTACCTGGATTATATATATGATGGAAGTGTTGGCTGCTGCATCTGTTCGCATGCCCCCAGTACCAGGTTCTAGTATTTGATTGGTTTCGAGAAGTTCACAGAAGCGAATTGTATATTTTCTGATGCGGCCGAGCTTGGTGTCGACACGACAAGTTGAAGGGAATGATGAATGCGTGCCCACCATTTTTATATGCATCAAGGAGGACGTTGTCCTCGAAAGGTTCTGGGATCTATAGGCTAGCATCGTTAGTTACTAGATCGCGAAGTAAACGGAGATGGAAGCGCAGAAAGATCACATCTCTCCACCAAGTGTTCGATGACTTCGACAACGCCAGGGACCATAAAGGGAATTGGGGTAGGATAACAAGTTTGATGCCAAACAAACCACGACCAAGTTTGAACCATTCCTTTTGTTCAGTATTGTCTCCGGAATTTGATATACCGTCCATCCAGCACGTATCTCAACTATCCAAGAATATTTTCTTTCTTCACCGGCGACACCAATGTCTTTTCCTAAATCGAAACCAACGCGGCTAGTCGCTAATCCAAGCACTCACCCAGATCTCATATCTCACATACCTACCTTCCATCCTCCTTCCTACTATGCGGCTGCTAGCGGTGTACCTTACCCTCGGAGGCCCCAAACGGATTCCTCTCGGAAATCGGACGCAAGTACTAGCGAGCAACCTGATACCTCAACTCATTATGAACAATTTATGCCGGTGTCATATCTTCCGGATCCCTCGTCTTCCGACTCGTCCTTCGAATTCAGGCCTGTTAGGACTCGACAGAATTACTCTACACCACGCCATACGCCGCATACAGGCAATAGAGAGAAGCGCCAGAGTCAGATTGCAGGACTCCCCCAAATTGAAGCAAAGTTACTTCCGTCTTTAAGGGATACAATTGACAGAATGACACGTTCACCCTCGCGCGTCGCTCACTCGCAATCCTTGGGCACTCCAGACATTGGGTCTCGCTTTTATCCGCCCGAATCCCCGATGTATCGAAATAACCCCCCTGACTCATTTGCCAGCATGCATGGAGGTCACACTGTCCAATCTCCTGAAGGATACCTTTCGCCTCCGGATTCACATTGCTCCAGTGGCGTGTCCCCAAAACCAACCGCGACTCCGAAGGCCAGAGTTCCTGCATCTCCCCTGCGTACCCCTACTCTTCAGTTATTTCAGGGACGGGAAGCGTCCCGGCCCAGTGCCAGCGTTAAAGTGAATACCGCAGGAACCTCTTCCCTGCGCTCGGTCAAAAGCATCTTAATGCGAAAAACATCCACCACAGTATCACCCCCAGGATTGGTCAAGAAACCTATCATTAAAGTTAGTACTTCTCATCCCAAGAAATCACACCGTATTGATTCTGTGCCCGTGTAATTCAAGGGTTTCTCTCAAACTCTTAAGCCAACCCCAAGTCCCCCTATCCCTCCGTCGTCATCCAACCACCCTCATGCGACCACTGATCAGGGTCGTGCTGCATCACTTCCCAAACACCCACAATTGAATGACGTACACTCAAATGTGCAGCCACAGAAATCTATTCTGCGAACCGCGAAGCCACTACCATCGAGTATACCACGGCTTCGAACGCGTTTCGTCAACATTCATGATCAATCAGACTCTTCTGATATGGAATTTCGTTATGATCGCGAGCGAATGGAACAAAGAAAGCTAACGGTTACCAATGCAGACGTAGTGTCCACTTCGAGTTCTGATACCGATAATGGAAAATTTGGGTACCCTACGAATGCCACCCGACTTCATTCAAGAATCGGGCTTGGTCTTGACTACCCATTTCCATCAGTCAGATCTCCTCGCATCGAAAGTGACGATGACCCTGGCAATTGGTCGGACGATTCTTCAAACAAAACACCGCGTTCGTCGATACTGTCTTCCGCATCATCTGACTCGCGATATTCGGGTGCTTCACAAGAACAAGAGATCCCGCTCCAGCGAAGTATAGATGAACATGAGAAGCGGAGAGCAGCCCTACTTAGCATTGTCTCCTCCCTGGACCAGACGCCTCAGCGTCAAGCGACACGGTCCAGCGAGAGCAGCGAGTACCACGGCGAGCATGGCTTCGCATATAGTGCATCCAGTGAACTTCAAATACACCACTTAGGTACTAGAAACCATGCTCCGCCCGCCCCGTTGTGCTCTCCGGTTCCTATCCGTGGCACAGCGTCTGTCCCTTCGGGTTCTACGGCTTTGAGTGGCGCGAGTCGAAAGGATGACAGACGACGTTCTCAGTATATACCTGGCCCACTGCCAATCTCACCGTTGGATAACTTAGGTCAAAATGGTTCTCATGGTATGTATAGTTATTCCATCATTTGTTGGTGACGTTGATTGCTGATAATGTTGATAGATGATAGTGGGAAGCGTAAAAGTGATGAGGTCGGCGGCGCAGTAGCCAGATTGGCTAGGCGATCCATCGTAGTTGCTACACGGGAGAGAGAGGCTTTCGGGCTGAAACCATCAGATTCGGAGGTGTTTCATAATCGGTATGAAAACCTCAGTCGTCACTCCCGCTGCGAGAGTTGCTTGTCCAATTTTTCCTCCTATGGCTTACATGGGATAGAAGAAGACGTTCTCAGTAATGGAGCCTCATGTATGCTACGAACAATCGAGGAGGGGCGAGATTCGTTGGAACAGAACAGAGCCAGCATCAGCAGTGAAGCTACAGAGGAACAGGTTAATGTCGTTTCCTTCAGCCCACATCTCGCGTTGTCTGACCGATATATAGGAAGTTCCAAAGAATACCACCTATCCTCCTTTGCCTTCAACCCCAACTCGGCCGCCTCCGCTCAATCACTTCTCTTCGTCCCTCCAAACCATACAAGAACCGCTTGAAGAGCCACTGCCAGTCTTCGATCAGCTCTTGAAGACTGAGGAGGCCTTTGTCAAAAACATGCGGACCTGTATGCAATATTACATCCTTCCACTACGCATACACGGAAGTCGTGCTTGGATTTCTGGCGTACCTCCAGAGATATCACGGTTTCTGGACTGGCTAGAGGATATATTGCACCTCCACGAACAGATTCTCGACATTTTTCGTGGGCCAAAACCCAACATCATTCTCCAAATGAGCCTTTTTCTCCCGAGGTTCGAAATCTACCAACCATATATCGTGCGTCTTGGGGAGGTTTCCCAACATCTTCGGCGCCTGATGGACGAGGGGAGTGATATTGGTTCCTTCATCGATCTCCAGGATAAGGAGACCCGACATACGGGGTGGTCGTTATTGAGGTATATTTCTGAGCCCGAGCTTCGTCTACAGAAATATTTGGAGTTGTTCTCGGTTTGGTATTCCCCATTCTCATGTTCTATTGCTGACTTCACTCTTGTCTTTTTCAGGCGCTGGTTGAGTCAACGCCAAGGCAGGATCCTCAGTATCTACCTACCTTCAGCCTGTTGTGCTCGATAGAATTGGTTGTCGATGCCATGAAGACAGTGAAACGGGAAGAGGAAGACCATCGGACACTGTCTGCATTACTGGGGCGGTTTCGTGGCTCGCGGTCTATGACTTACTTGGCCGATCGAAAACGGGCTCTGCTCTGGCATGGGTCCGTGGTACTACGACGTATGGCTATGATAAACGAGGATCGTCAACAGACGTCTGGAGAACAGCGAGATACATCTCGGATACGTCGGTTGTCAAGAGCTATAACTGCATGGGACGCAAGAGAGGCCAAGGATACATGTCACGATGGTTCTCAGGACAGCATCTCATCTTACGGTTCAACTTCGAGCTATCCTAATTCTAGCGACGACCCTCTGAATGACTTTCCAAATCCTCCCACACTTCCAATCGCCGGGTACGCTGTTGTCCTCTCCGATCTGGTTCTTATCGGTGAATGCGTCTCCGGTACTTCGGGCTACTACAATTTAATCGATGATCTCGGATTGGTTCGAATTTTCTCGACCGAAGATTATGGTGAGGAAACATCGATCCTTGAATACAATATAGTAACCAACACCGTAGGAGCTGCCACTGCAACTCTTGAAGTGATACCTGTTGACTCCGCCGAGTCCAATCTTGGTGAAATGACCCCTCGCATTGAGCGCTTGCATATCTCCCTTTTGGACTTGGCTTTGGGCGCGTCGACATCTAGTGATCTCAATCGAGACTGGCTCTCGGCCTTGCGTTACTCGGCTAACTATACAATCCAAATTTGGTGTCGCCCTTGGAAAGCGCACAAGGGAGGGGATGATACTGCGCAGGTCCTGGCTTCTCTTGTTGGTTCCGGTTTGCCTTTGCCAAGGAGTCCGTCAGGTCTTATTCCTCATTCCAATTCTCGCGAGGGCGGTGCATCTATCCAAGAAAGAGAAGAAAGGGGGTGGTGGTCTATTTGTTTTCATCAAGTCATGAACGCAAAACGTCAGATAGCCCCGAGGATTGGGTAGTCCTTTGTACTCCGATGTACCACTATTTAATATTACATTGCTCATCCCCCCTCCTTGACACTTAATATATGCATAACCCCGCTGTGTCCGTAGACCAACTTTTTGTTTGTGAGGTTACGATCGGTCCCGAAGTCCTGCATCAAACCGTGGAAGTGTACACGATACTGGATCGTTCTGATGTGAATCTAGAAACACCAGTGGAGTGCGTTAAAGACACAGCCCCCTAACAAATAAATGGGGTTGCCCGCGTCTCTCAATCTGCTTTTTGCTCCCATTGATGCATCACTCGTTGCAGAATCGTCAAAATGAATCCCGTTTGGGCTGCGTCGGGTTTGTAATAGATTCCTTTGCTCTTGCTTCTATGACGGTAGGCGAAACGTACGTATCTGTGAAGATCCGCACTACGTTGGCTTTCTATGCTTTGTTTTAGGAAACCGCAATAAATATACAACAGTTCGTAGTTTGACCTTACTCAGTACTAGCTTTGGGACGGGATCGCAGAATCTTTAACGTCCAGCCTGATCGTATAGATCCCCACACCATCAACTTCAAGGACAAGGTTAAATGGATCTGGGATTAAGAGAGTTGAACAAGCGAAAATGCAGTTTATTCAGCTTTCCCGAGCACTGCGCTTGGCCGTTACCTTTCTGTCTTCTCGTAGGTTGCTCCACGATCCATTACGACACATTGCCACCTAGTCCCGGCTAGCTTCATCACGATAATTGGGGAGCCTCTTTCCGCCATCACATCTCACTCCATGTCTGATCCCCAGCTCCAGCTTCTACCACCGTGGATGGTATAGATCGACTCGATCTATTTAGGAACCGGACACGCACCCGAACAGTCAATTGAGGGTCCATCGTGATGAATCGTTCCAACTATGGAATATTCAACAGCTAGAAATTATACTCACTTTTCGTGGTGCCCAAATATTCCACCATACTCGGCGTCATAACCAGTACGAGAGCAGAAGTGGAAGGCCAGTTCTGAGGTCTGAAATAGTTGGATTTCAGATCAACTCGGAGATTCCCCACGCAACTTTGGATGATCGATGAGATCAATAGGACCTGGCTCATGAATAGGCCTGCAATTTGTAACATTCATAGCTAGTCAATGCTCGTGAAGTATTCTGTCCCTACAACGTATTTTAGGAGACGGTTGGGACGCATGGACCGATTGTATCAATCACAGCTCAGACTGATTCCTAATAACGGTACTTTTGCAAGACCTATTGTTATCCGAGGTCCTGAAATGTGACAATAGTATCAAGGCTCCTTTTTTTTACTTTCCAGGGCTATAAAGCCTCCCATTACAGCCAGAAAGGTTCCGAAGACCGCAACTCAGTCCGAGCTTATGCTTCTGCTGTAGAGATGGCAGGCCGGCTACCAGTGAAACAGGATGCCGCCCAGCATCTCTCATAGTTGCCGGAATGCCCATTTCCCCCCTCTGCCACGCGACACATTTCGGACCTTGGTATTTACTTCGGCTGACTTGTATTTCATTTCTTTCCATTGGTTCCTTGAAACCTTCTAGTATACTCCGTTTTTTGATCCATACCACATTTATACTTTGGCACTACTTCAACTTCTCTAATTCACTCGTCGACTTGCCTGTATCTTCCCATCGTCCTCTTTTGTAGTTACTGGCGAACGATCGCAGCTAAAATTTTGAGTCTCTACTTCGTAGTATATAAGACACTTGTGTCTTTCAGTTAATCAACTCACCACTCTCCACCTAAAGTCTCCTGCCTAAGTTCCGTTCTAAACCGTCTCTCTGTCTTTCTTTCTCTCTCTGCATCTCTCTCCCATCTCTCCTCTTGCTCCTATTGACTGTACTCCAGAATCTTGTCGCTAAAGCCGCTGACGGACGCAGCAGGCGCTCACACTTTTTCAGTATCAGCAACGTTTGCGTCTATTCACTGTATTCGTTGCCCCGCTCCACTCTCCTTGATGGCTTACCGTGTTGTCGAAATCACAGAACTTGATGGTGGGAATGAGTCCTTGTTTTCTTCTATCTCCGTTAATTTTGCGATCTGGATTCTTTTAAACAACTATGCGGCCACCCCGGGACGTGATGAATGATGCTCGCCTCTAGATCCTAGAACCCTTCAAGCTGAGGCTGTCCTGCTTGATGCATATAGGCATGGTGAGCGTGTGTCTGTTAAATATTTCATCTCCCAGACCGATACCAAACTCGGCCGGCACCAGAAACCACAAATTTCAGTGCTGTTGATGGGTGGTTCGTCTCCCTAAGTTCCTTGGGATCGCTCATCATGAGGTTTTAATTGAACTGACGCATTGATGTTGGGCGCATCCGAATAGATGTGGTAACGAACGCTCTAACCGGAGGTCATAATGAGCTTCGACGGCTTCTGTTTACAACTTGCGTTAAAATAGGCATTATTGGTGGGAGGTTCTATGTGGCACTGACAGAGGATGATGAGGTCGTTGGGACAGCCGCATGGTACCCTCCCGGTGCGGATTTTCTTGCCGAGTAAGCCCGTTCCGTTATCTACTCTTCTGTCTGGTGATGTATGGGTCCATTATAGTGAGAAGCAACAGGAGTGTGCGTCGGAGCTCTTGTCCATCATTGAGCGAGGGTACCCAGGTCTAGGTACATGGTGGAACAACACGGTTCGTCCCATCCCTCGATCATCGGTGGGGGCCCCGCTCAAAGAGCCACCGTAGCTCTTACCGCTGAACTCGGAATTTGGCAACAAGTACTTGGGAAAGGACTTTAAGCTCAAAAACTGGAATTTGTATTTGCTTTCTGTGGCACCCAGGTATCAGGGTCGGGGCATTGCCAGTCTCTTAATCACGGTTGCTGAAGTTTAGGTGAGCTGGTGGCGCATCCTCTTGTTGGTAGTGCGCATTAGGCCCTGACAGCATTTAGGCAACTAGTCAAGGATTAGCCACGTGCTTCGAGACTGGGAAAGAAACGAATGTGAGTGGTGCACTGCCGAGGGTTGTTGCGAGAAACTCACAAAGGCGCTCGTTAGCTGATAATGTATGAGTATTTGGGATACAAAGTCGCCGGACGCGACTATATCCCAGGTCCACCCAACGTTAAAGGATATAATAAGTACTGGATTGTCAAGTACTTCAACCAGACTGGTGAGGATGAGACGAAGGATTAGGGAGGCGCGCACTATTGCAGATATAAAAGTGTGCCCTGGCTCGCCTAGGGCCCCGACGCGGAAACCTCAAATCACCGTCGGCTTGTCGGTTGTGATACATTATAAAATTTGTTGTGAAGTGCTGCCGCCTGGCTGCACGGTGTGCGAGCGCGATCGCATCCGTCAATCGCTTTGGTCTCTCGCCTCGATTACACCAAATTAATGGCGGAGTCGACTACATTGTGACGGTAGTAAACTAAGGAATGTAATTACACTGAGTACGCTTAAATATACCAATTTGTCCGTTTCCCACGCCAGCCAGAGTAGGTACCCCTACAGTTGAAGTGATATATAGCCATGTTGATGTCAGGTATTTGACCACAGGTGTGGCAACTCACCACGCGTAGTGGCTACTTCTCAGTATCTGCCCGACCCGGGGATACGTGTACAAGACACTTACAAGACACTTACACATCAGGAAGTAGAACGAAGATGTTGGAATTGATAGCGTCTGAATGAATGCGGAATAGCCCGGGAAATTGGCGAAAAGGTGAATTGAGTCTCGATCAATAGCATCGTTGATACCATCAACAATCTAAATTCATTTCGGAAGAGGAGCCGAAATAATAATATTTGTAATCAGAATGGCGTTTTCTCAGCTCAGAGTTTAGATGTTAATCGCGAGCATGCAGTCTTCCACTTCTCCCTCCGACCCTCATTATCATGGCCTCCCAACCACCACCACCAGCTGATGAGCAACAGCCTTTGCTGGTAAAACTGCTCGACGAAGAGAACGTAATTATTCAGGAGGACGTAGGAGAGGCCGTATCTCCACAAGATACCCCGGATGATAGCGCAGACGCAAGAGGAAAGGACGTCGAATGGTCTAAATCGTCCGTGGCCTGGTACACAGGTCTCATTGTCGTAGGAATGGTTGCTCTCGGGCTGTTGATCAAGGGGCTCATCGAGTCAGGGGACACCGACGTATGTATACTCCCTACCGACTTAACCCAAAGGCTTATCATCCTGTAGTTCGACTTCAAAAAAGCATTCAAATCTGCTCTCGGCGGTGGTCTCAGTGGGGCAGCAGCTATGGTCGTCCAAGTCCTCACGCTCATGCCTCTTCGCACAATAATGAATTACCAATACCGCTACAGTACTTCCACCACGGTTGCTGCCCGGACTCTATACAACTCCGGCGGCTGGGCGCGATACTACCAAGGTCTCACGGCCGCACTTGTCCAGGGCCCCGTGTCGAGGTTCGGTGACACCGCAGCGAACGCTGGCATCCTCGCATTACTCAATTCGAATACGTATATGCGCGAGTTGCCGGAGTACGTGAAGACTATATTTGCTTCGCTCGCGGCCGCGGCCTTCAGAATGACGTTGACGCCGATTGATACCCTCAAGACGACTCTGCAGACACAGGGAAAACCTGGAATCAGGATTCTGAAGAACCGGGTGCGCTTTGGTATCCTTTAGCGTGAACTTGCGTGTTGACGCGCACATAGATACGCAGGTACGGCATTGGTACATTGTGGTATGGTGCCCTGGCTACTGCGGCTGCGACCTTCGTCGGCTACTACCCGGTACGTTTCCTGCTTCGGTCAGTCACATGTATTTAATTTTGATTTTCGAATGATAGTGGTTCAGCACCTATAATTACTTACAACGCGCCCTCCCACCTGCTGAAACTACCCTGCAGAAGCTCGCCCGCCAGGCGTTCATTGGTTTCGTAGCGTCTATTGTATCTGATACAGTGTCAAATTCTCTCCGTGTGCTCAAGACCTACAGGCAAGTCAACGAGACGCGTATAGGCTACTTGAATGCCGCAAATGCAGTTATTACCGCCGATGGCTGGAAAGGGCTATTTGGGCGTGGATTGAAGACGAGAATTTTAGCGAATGGGTTGCAAGGGTTGATGTTCTCTGTTTTGTGGAAGTTCTTCATGGATTTGTGAGTATTTAGTCTTTGTCTTGTCGCAAACTGACTGAAGCCGTGAGCAGGTGGGACAAGAAGCACGAGTAGGAATGATACCACCGATGTATTGTCAGAATATGGACAAATAATATGTATAGATAACGGAAAAATCCAGGCGCATCGAGCGTCAGGCGGAATAAACGGAAGGCCTGATATTGCAGAACAGGGAGTGTTCCCTCCCTTTCCAGAAATCGAAAATGTCAGCCTATTACTACATGTATCAGTGGGCGTATTTGACTTGGGAGTGGGGCTGGCGCCTCGACGGGGACGGAACGTCTCTAGTGTCACATGGATGATACATATTGACTTGGCGCCTGTTCCAGTGATTGACTTGGGAAGGATCATTGTCCACAGCACCGTGTAACGCTGGGTGATGATCACATTTTGATAGAAGAATCAATCAACAGACAATTTGGAACGAAAAAGAAAAGCGCGCACTAGTAACATAGTCGTCGTGTTCCTGCACATCAGGAGGTGCACTTTCAGGCTGCCCTCCACTTCCTTGCAGCGACTACCATGCAGCCCCGCTTGCGTTTCAGGCCATTCGCATCCTTAAAAGCTTTTTACTTGTGCGTTATCGCTAAGAATGAGACCACCCACGGCCCCCGTTCCTTCCCCAGGATCTTCGCCTGCCGGCTTACAGCTAGGTGGAGAGCTGGCCACGGATGAAGCTACAACTTCACTTCCAGCTGTTCAGGATACTTATGAGCCATCAGGCGAAGGAAGAATTCAAGAAATACCTAGGGTCATCGCATCACACAGTGTGTTTTAGCAAGCGCACGACTTCCATATTGGACAAGCTATCATAGTGTCCGAAATTAAGGGCTCACATTCCCCTGAAGGTCGATCATGTAGAATGCTGAGATATTGAACGGAAAACAACAAACTAAAGCCGAATTCAAGTGTCAAAACCCTGCGATGCTATATGCCAGTGATAGTGGAAAGGGAAATCGAGAGACTGGGGTTTCGGGGGTCGTGGTACCATCGAGAAAATGGCGTGCACCATACGATGTAGGTGCTTGCTCGACTTCACTATTCTGCGCCTGGCGGGGTCGTTCTGGTGCATCGACAATGTCCAAGGCTCCACTACGCTGGGCTTAGAAAACTTACTTTGCTGCGGAGTTGATATGTGCGCATGACTTCCATGGCAAGGGGACTTCTCAGAAGTTCCTAACACACTACACAGGATATTTTTGCGTACGACAAAAGATCCCTGCTTCGACAAAGGTGTGGAAGCAGATTGAGTTGGGATGATACTATTGACATATTGTACAAAATGTGGAGGTATGCATATAGGTAAAAAGAACAAATGAAATGCATAGAGTAACAAATCTGGCAGTTGGAACGAACGAAGACAAATATCATATCACCAAGCACGAAGTCTATATCCCATACATGTATCTATCGTCAAGAAGCGCGATATCCGTGAATCACAACGAACGATAATGAAACCAGTGAAAAAAATCGTAATGAAGGAGATTAACGAGAGTAGAATTTCCGAATTCAGGCGAGGTTCTAATTCATCGATCAGCTTCCTCGATCTCTTAGACCAAAAAGGAAAGAGAAATGACGTACGAATTCGATGCCGCCGTTTTCGCCCATATAGTCCAACTCGAGCTTCAACCCATCCCTCTGCAAATCCTCAAACTCGGAAATAAACTGTGGATGGAGTGGCTCAGAATACCGTATCCGCACATGCTCCAATATCGATGGCTTGTCAATATCCTCCTCGTCCTCCCCATCTTCCTCTTCTCCGTCCTCTGTTGCCACTATGACACCCTTTGATTCCCCCTCGCTCTCGCCATCGCCTCGCGTTGACTTCACTTTTCTGTATCGGTACGGTTTACTTGGGAAGTGGACACTGGTACGGCGGGAATGGACCATATGGATAAACGCGTCTGCGATGGTGTTATCCAGTTTGACTTCTATCGACGTTAGTTTCGGAAGGAGCGGGAGCCCAGAATTCGATCTCTTCCTCCTTCGCCTGGCCTCACTATTTTCTCTGCCATTCGCCCCTTCGTCGCCATCTTCATTCTCATTTGCGTTGCCCTCGTCGTCACGTTAGTTTCGGAAGGAGCGGGAGCCCAGAATTCGATCTCTTCCTCCTTCGCCTGGCCTCACTATTTTCTCTGCCATTCGCCCCTTCGTCGCCATCTTCATTCTCATTTGCGTTGCCCTCGTCGTCACGTTAGTTTCGGAAGGAGCGGGAGCCCAGAATTCGATCTCTTCCTCCTTCGCCTGGCCTCACTATTTTCTCTGCCATTCGCCCCTTCGTCGCCATCTTCATTCTCATTTGCGTTGCCCTCGTCGTCACGTTAGTTTCGGAAGGAGCGGGAGCCCAGAATTCGATCTCTTCCTCCTTCGCCTAGCCTCACTATTCTCTCTGCCATTTGCCCCTTCGTCGCCGTCTTCATTCTCGTTTGTGTTGCTCTCGTCGTCACCATTATCCTCGGGTTCAGTGTACTCTCCATCAACGACCCAACTCTTCCATCTCAACTCGTCAAATACCACTTCCGTCACACTGGGTGGTCCATGTCCTTCTATCAGCGGGTGCACAACGAGCCGTTCGACGCTTGGTACTACCCGCAGGCCCGCAACGAGGTTCTGATCCGACAGTGCCGTCTTGCGTAAATGGAGGGTTTGGAGGCAGTATAGACGGGAGAGGAAGCTCGTGAAGCCCGAGGTGCCGAAATGTGATTTTAAATTGCATATTGTTAAAGAGTGGAGATTTGGGAGGGAGAGGAGCGGGAATAGGGGTGTAAGGTCTATCGATTCGTCCCAGGGTGATGTGAGTATTGATAGTTGTATGAGGGAGGGATGATGGATTGATTTTAGGCCTCGTGTGGGCGGCATGCCCGCCGCTGCGGCGTTGCTGGGTATTGGGGGGAAGGGAGATGAAGATGTGGCAAGGAAGACAAACCCAGCCCCTTGGAGTGAAGTGGTGTGGTGTAGGATGAAAAGGCATTCCTCAATCGTCACGGCCATGACGGGGATGTTCGTGAGATTACGCCAGGGGAATGTGAATAGGAATGGGGATAGGTTAACGCATTCCAGACTTGCTAATTTTGGTGCGATTCTGAACATCTCGAGTTGATATCCATTGTCATTCTTATCCCGATGACTTTCAGTATTATCGCCATCGTCATTTTCATCGTCATCGTCGTTATTATCGCCTTCATCGCTCTCATCATCATCATCATCATCATCATCATCCTCCGTGCCAAGAACCATATCCTGCGCTTCCGTTCCCGTGCCAAGGCTCAACTCCGTCAACAACGGCACTTTACCGACAATCTTGCCAAACTTCCTGAACGCGTCAAACGGCAAAAAGAAAAACATCGCCTTCCACCTAGCCGAATGCTGCACTAAGCAGTCCAGCGCGGGGTGACTAGGTGCGAAGGGCGGTTCCTCCCAAAAGACGTACACCGTCAACGGACATCCACCAGAACGCTCCATCCATGTGCGGATAAGGGAAGCTTGGGACTCGGCCTTGCTCAGGCTCAGCTGGATAAATAATCGTGCCCATAGCCTAGGTGTTGTGAGGGCCGCGGTGCGCCAGTGTGTGCAGACATGGGATACAAGGAGAGGGTGACAGATCGTGTTTATGGTTGTTGGTGAGGATGTTGATGGAGATGCTATGAGGTGGAGGAATATTTCGGAGAGGAGTTCTGTGGGGAATGTGTAGGGCAAGTCCCAGAGTCCCATGATATGATGTCGATAGGAAGATCGAGTGTATGGTGAGGGAGTGTTTCTTATGCTTTGATCTGAACATCAGCGAATACGACTCGGTCGGGAATTGTGATGAAACCTACCACAGTGTGCAAAATCATCCAAGTCAAATAGTTGGATGCTATGATTTACCCAACGCCGCGTCTCAACGCAACACTCAAAGCCAAAGCGTGCCGCTCACGCCGAGAACGACGACAAGCCCTTGGATGCCGTCGTGACAAACCCCCGGAATTGATTGTCCAATCAAGCAAAGAGAAATTAGGATCTCGACACGCGAGATCTACGCGGGGTGTTTAATCTGAATTTGTACTGTCCAGTACGACAAAGGTAGGCGGATAGAAGGATGAAGGAAGTGAGGAACAAAGACAGGGATTATGGGAGATCACCATCATCGATTCGATATAATCAGCCCGCTTTGGCACACTGATCTATCTTTGGAACCGCCTGCACTACACGTGGGGGGCGTCTACTTTTGGAACAATGCTTCGGAAGATCCCGCGCGGTTTTGTGTCGTGCCGGGGTGGGGAAGACCATGCCGAAGGCGGGGGTGGCGTTTGGATTGAATGTGGGGTTCGAAATTAGGTTCAGGAAGATACTGCGGCGAAGCTGAATTTGCGTAGAATTTCGAGATAGTGACCAGAGTATGCAAGTTATAGCTGTGATCCAGCGATGCCGAAGCTGTTCACTACTTGACTCGCTCAAAAAGAAGCGCCCGTGTTCCCTATTCCCAGCCTCTCGAAGAGGGAGCGAATCAGTCGGTCACTCCGATTGTCCTTCACCCGTTCCGTGCTACGACGGGTCAGCGTCTAAGAGATGACTGCCACCAAATGGACATTAAGTGAACACTGTGGGAGGTATCCCATGGTCCAGGAATGATGAACGAGGGTGGGAACAAGAGCAAAGTCCCGAGCACAGCATTGAATAGCAGTGCAACAGTACTTAAGCTAAGGTACTAGTGATCCACGACCAAGACACCTATTGTCCACAACCGATTGCCGCAACATTATCATTGCCCACAACATACTCTAGATGGTCCTAGGTCTGCCACTGCGAGTGACTGGGCATGGAATTATAGACTACGACTTTTGGATTGGATATCTTAAAAGGAGTATCATGGCCTGCTTTCCTGTCACTCCCTTCTCTCGTCGAACTTCGTTATCCTGCATCCCCTCCAACTCTGAACCAGAGATGTCCGCTGTTCCTCAAGAGCCACTGTCAGTGTACGACTATTTTCTCCTTGCGGCTGCCCTCACTTCCTATCTGTTTCTAGCGAGAGTAGAATTTCTGTTACAGGTTTGCATTCCTCAAGAATTCGAGTTCATGAGCCTGATTCTGTGTCATCTAGTCGTTGGTGCGGACGGTCTGCGAATACATAGCGTGTCCGGACCCCAAATGCTTTCGCTGCCCTGATAGTTGATGGTAGACAGGCGCTTATCACCACCGTGATCGTGGGGGCTCACAATCCCTACTGGAACGAAACATTCGATGTGTGAGTGCTGCTACTGTTACCTTAAGGTTGTTGCCGAGACTTTTAATGTCTGCTAGAATAGTCAATGACACATCTGTGATTACCGTCGAAGTCTTTGACCGGAAACGCCACAGCTTTCTTGGAGCTGCGAATTTCAAGTTGAGTGAAGTGTTTGACTTGGAGGTGGATAGTCGTAGTGCGTATCATCATATTTCCATGTCGTAACAGCCGTACTCATGCAACGGACCCGCTCGACTTTTGTCCCACAGAAGTGCTCATATCGGCCCTCAAATATAACAGCGAGGATGGGATCGCACGTGGGAAATTGGCTGTATCCCTTTCGAGTTCAATCAACGACCCGCCAATGAACCCAAGCCCCGAGGTGACCTCGGGCACATCCACGGTTGCCACAGAGAGGGTACTGCGAACGCCATCGCAACAATCCGCCGCAGTGCTCCAAGTCACCCCAGCTTTTTGCCCTACTCCGCCCATAGTATCCTATACCTCATCAGCACTCTCTGGCATGATCGCACGGCGGAGGGATGCGGGCTCAAGAATGCACTATTTGGACGCCATTTTCACCGCAATGGGAGGACCTCCACTTGGGTGGGAAATGCGCCTGACTTCCAAGGGGCGCGCTTACTATTTTGATCGCTTCACTTTGCGGTTTGGACTGAGGAGGGACAGTTCGTGGGTACGTTGTCTGGATGTCACCGTCACTGTAGATGAAAATCTTCCGTTCGGGTGGGGATTGCGCCTGACCCCCCGGGGGCGCCCCTACTACGTGGACCACTTTACTCGCACATCGACATGGAAAAGGCCGTGCTCGGAGGATGGTGACTCAAATCTGCGCAAGTTGGATACCATGATCTCCGAGATTGACGATTTACCATTTGGGTGGGACCTATACCTGAATCTTGAGGGGCGTCCTTATTATTTTAATCGCTTTACTCGGGAGCAAGCAGAGCAAAAACCACATTCAGAGGAAGCTGGCTCACTGGGAGTTGTGCATAAAGCCGCTGCCAATATTTCTAGCGAGAGAGGAATCCTTGTTACAGGTTTGCATTTCTCAAGAATTCAAGTTCATGCGCCTGATTCTGTGTCATCTAGTCGTTGGTGCGGACGGCCTGCGAATACATAGCAGTTTTGGACCCCCAAATGCTTTCGCTGTCCTGACAGTTGGTGACAAAGAGGTGCATGTCACCACCGTGATCGAGAAGACTCATAATCCCTACTGGAACGAAGCGTTTCATATGTGAGTGCTGCTACTGTTACCCTAGGTTGTCGCCGAACCTTTTGATGTCTGCTAGAATGGTTAATGATACGTCTGTGATTACCGTCGAAGTCTTTGACCGGAATCGCCCCAGTTTTCTTGGAGCTGCGAATTTCAGGATCAGTGAAGTGTTTGACTCGGAGTCATTGTACAATCCTAGTGCGTATCATCACATTTACATGTCGTGACGGCCGTGCCCATACAATGGGCTCTGCCCACCTTTGTCTCACAGAGACGCTTACACCGGTCCTCAAATATCATAACGAGGATGGGATTGGGCGTGGGAAATTAGTCATATCTCTTCTGCCAATGAACCTAAGCCCCGAGGTGACCTCGGCCATATCCACAGCCTCTGTAGAGAGGGGTCTGCGAACATCATCGCAACAGTCTGCCACAGTGCTCCAAGTCATCCCCGGTTTTTGCCCCACTTCACCCACAGTATCTTATACCCCATCAGCACTCTCTGGCATGATGTCACAGCGGAGAGATGCGGGCTCGAGGGTGCGCTATTTGGACGTCATTGTCACCGCGATGGGAGGACTTCCACTTGGGTGGGAAATGCGCCAGACTTCCAGGGGGAGCCTTTACTATTTCAATCCCCTCATTTCGCAATTTGTACTGTGGAGGCAAGGGGTGTACTCGTTTGACGCCGCCATCATGGGTGAAAATCTTCCGTTCGGGTGGAAATTGCATCTGACCCCCAAGGGGCATCCCTACTACATGGACCACTTTACTCACACGTCGACATCGAAAAGGCCGCGCTCGGAGGATGGTGACTCAAATCTGCGCAAGTTGGATACCATGATCTCCGAGAT
The DNA here is from genome assembly GCA_015584085.1 of Macrolepiota fuliginosa MF-IS2. Classification (NCBI taxonomy): domain Eukaryota; kingdom Fungi; phylum Basidiomycota; class Agaricomycetes; order Agaricales; family Agaricaceae; genus Macrolepiota; species Macrolepiota fuliginosa. Next base: position 54,292 of record MU151137.1, on the reverse strand, counting down.
TGACGATTTACCATTTGGGTGGGACCTATGCCTGGATCTTGAGGGGTGTCCTTATTATTTTAATCGCTGTACTCGGAAGCAAGCACAGCAAAAGCCACATTCAGAGGAAGCCGACTCACTGAAATCTGTGCGTAATGCTGCTGTCAATATCAACGCGGCTCGACGCCTTCCACCTGGGTGGGAAATGCGCCCGACCCCCGGGGGCTTTTACTATGTTGATCACAACACTCGCACAACGACATGGTACAGGCCGGGTTTTGTCATCATGGAGTATGCAGAGTTGGATTCTATACCCCGCCGTCCCGTACCTCGATGCCATCCTGGCACCAGGGTGGGTCTCATCGAAGGGATAATGGAAAGAGTAATCGGCGAATCCGTACACTGCGATATGGTGTGGGTGAATGGTCCTGCAGGTGCAGGAAAGACTGCCTTGGCGCAAACGATCGGGGAGAAGATGGCGTCTGAATTCGAAACCCTCGGAGCTGCCCTGTTCCTTTCTCGAGCTTGTCGTTGGGACGATCCATCACTCTTTTGGGTTTCTATTGCGGACCAGCTTACCAACTCGCTTAATGGGTACGAACGGGAAATTGGGGCGTATAGGTCCGATCCGTCGGCTATTAGAGGGTGGGATGTTCGAACCCAGTTCGATGCTCTCCTTTACAAGCCCCTATTCACTATAGAGCAACAACGGAAGTTAGTCATCCTAATAGACGGTTTGGACGAATGCAGAGGAGAGGAAGAGCAGTGTGAGATCATCGAATGCATCTTAAAAGCCCTCCGAGGTCCAGGCCACTTTCCAGTCCGCTGGCTGATCTTCAGCCGCCCAGAACCTCACCTCAAACGCGCTTTTGGAGCGGCCGAGTCCGAAAACCTCTGCTGTATAAAGGAGGTTGTAATAGACGATCCCGAAACGCAAAGCGACATCAGACTTTATCTGGACCATGGGTTTAAGCGGATCGCGAAACGGTACTCGGGTCATCGCGAAATACCGGAAGACTAGCCGGGCCAAGACAAGTTTGACAAAATATTCTATTCTACGTCGGGTCTCTTCGTTATCGCTGCCACCTTTCTCAGGTTCATCGGTGACCCCGTGCCCGGCGATCCCGTCTCTCAGCTCCAGGATGTCATTGGCTTCCTCGCAGGAGCACCCAATACCAACAACCCTCTAGACTATGTCGACAGCATGTACCAGGAAATCATACTGAGGGGACGCCCTGAGCTCCTACCTGTGTCTCTCGATGTCCTCGGGACCTGCGCGGTTTGCCCACCATTGCCAGTCCTCTATTTTTCATATCTGATTGGATTCGATTTACAACAAGTCTACGCCGCTCTCCGTTCTTTACATTCTGTAATCGCAGTTCCATCTGAACAGAAGGTCGCAGAGGAGTCCCTCCGCTACTTTCATACTTCATTCACCGATTTCCTTACGAATCCTAATCGTTCACGAAGCCTCATGCAAGACCCACGCGCTCGCCGGGTTCAACTCACGAAAGCATGTTTTGTTATCCTGTGCAACACGGAAGTCTTTTATGCACGGGGCTTATCGCAGAGTCCCCCACCTGACGATACCGACGCGTCTTCTCCTTTATCGATCTCATACCATATTTCCATTTTCGCTTCGAGTCATACATGGGAAATGTGTGCTCTGATACCCAACCCGGATGAGGAGCTCTTATGCCAGACTGTATGCGCCTTTGATTTTAGGCGTCTCAAGACAATTTGCGAAACGATCTTACCACGGCCTTTTATTGATTTTCTCCGCTGGTTGCATCAATATGTAAGCGAGGCATTTGGCAAGTTCTGAATGGCTTCTAACCTGATACCTCAACAGACCAAGGAGTTGCCTGAGTTAGCAGATCTCATTCGAACGCGCCCTCGCTCCGATACGGATACCCAGTTCATTCAAGCCTTCGAGTACCTGTCTCTACCACTTGTGCGTCCCTTCTCCTACTTTCGCAGAGATACCGATTTTTGATTGTCTCATTGACAGGACTTGGCCTCCCAACCTGACGAGAAGGAACTAGAGTCTCCGCGGTACGCGCTGCTTGGCATTGATGAGCAGACGGTCGCTATCTTGGCCACGCATGAGACTGTGATGGTGTACTCAGCAGAGGGTATTGATGACCTCTAGAATAGTTTTGATTCCCGACACATTACCTCCCTTGGAATCTGGAGCACGAGGACCGTAGAAGACGACAGATCTAGGAATTTGCACTCGAGGTTGGGGGGTTGTTTAATGAATTTCTAGGAAAGCATGCAGAAAATAGCTAGTGTCTGAACGCAAGTTCCATTGTCGAGAGTCGTCTACAGCTCTGGTGTAGAGTTACAATGGCCGTCGACGCCGCAGCTAGGGTAAGTTGTAACTCCGCTCATCAAATCACAAGACTAGCATTCCGTGTTACGGAGCTGATGGCCGGCAGTAAACGGCCCGGGTCGCTGGCCTCTGACTACGACCACATTCCGCCTTCATAATCAAAACAGTATAAATACACAACATTATCACTATGAATAGCCAACTACTCGCATATGCGCATCCTTCTACTGCTCTTCGTGCAGGCCCTAGTGCTCAACGTGTTCGCACAGGCCAAGAATCCAATCCTACCTGGTTGGAACCCCGACCCCACAATATTACGCGTTGGGGAGGACTACTTCATTGCAACATCAACATTCGAGTGCTTTCCAGGGCACCCGATATACCACAGCAAGAATCTAAAGGATTGGACGTTAATTGGACACGGTTTGAACCGACCCTTACAGTTGGGGTTGTATGGGACACCTTCAGATGCCGGTGTGTCAGATCATTATCTAGTAGGACTCTAGCTGACAATAGCAATTGTCCCGTCCTCTAGGTGTATGGGCCCCATCTCTGCGATATCATAAAGGAACGTTCTATATGACATCGACGAAACGATATGTCTACACCTGTGAGAATGATCCTATCTTTCTCTTTGCAGCCCTTGCTCACAGGCCCGTAGCGGAACTTCGACTCTTCCCTAGGTCATTCTATGTCAAAACGAATGATATATTCTCGAACAACTGGAGTGACCCTGTCTACTTTGGTAAGCTGGCCAAACGTTTGTGCTCGTTCGTCCACCGACATGTCCCCCAGATAGCTTGGGGTACGATGCAGATTTGTTCTGGGATACCAACGGAGATGTTTGAATAACCCTTCTCTACCTGCCTCACCATACTAACTAAAACGAAGGTTTATCTCACTTGGTCAGGCATAAACAACAATCACGACAAAATCTACAGTTCGCCCCATCCCCCGCGCTTTCCACTTCAATCCCGCTGACACTACCCTCTATGAAATTCTAGGCATATACCAAGCCAAAATCGATCTTGCGACCGGAACGTCTCTCACTCCTGCCCAAATTATCTTCAACGGCACCCTCCCACACACCTCCACCGCGCGTCCCGAAGGTCCACATATCTACCACATCAATTCAACCTACTACCTTCTCATAGCTGAAGGTGGTACAGGCATAACCCACCGCGCAACTATCCAGCGTAGTCAAGCCGGGCCGTCCGGACCTTGGGAGAACAATCCGAACAATCCCATATTGTTCAATGGTGCAAATATGAAATTGAGTGTGCAGAATACTGGGCATGCGGATTTGGTGCAGGCTGTAAGTGGGGAGTGGTGGGGAGTTGCACTTGGTGTTAGACCCCAGGGCGAGGATGCGAATAGGCTGAACAGAGAGCAGCTTGGGAGGGAGACGTTCTTGTTTCCTGTGAATTGGGTTGACGGGTGGCCCGTGTTCAATAATGGACAACCACTTTCTGAAGAGGTTCTGTCGCACAACGACACCACGACTAGCGATTCGACCGCCGTCGAGGAAACAAAGCAGGCGAATACCTACTTCAACAACTTCACATCGAACACGCTCGACAATACGTTCTATAATCTCCGAACGCCCTATGCCCCCTTCTATAGTATCACTTCCTCGCATACTCTCCAACTCAGACCGAATCCGTATGCACCGGGCGACCGTGACTCCCCTGCTATACTCCTCCGCAAACAAACATCATACACCGAGACCTTCGAAACGGAACTGCACTTCCCCACCCCCAAAACACAACTCGAGGAAGCCGGTGTCAGCATTTTCTATGGTGACATGCTACATAACGAAATCGGTGTCAGCGGGCCACCTGAAGGTGAAGGTGATGGGAGGTTCATTGTGGTGCGAACCGTGACATTAAACCAACAAGTGGGGCCATGGGCTTTGACAACGGAGAATGCTACAGTCACTCATGTATGTCCGCATTTTTTTCTCGATTCGTCCTCCTTTTTAATGAATATTCAACTACGCACCAGACTACGTACATTCCACTCTCAACTCTCGATGAACCCATAAAACTCCGGATAGAAGCTACGCCAATTGAGTATGCACTCGCGTATACGGAGGGCCCTGCGGAGCAGTGGGTGGAAGTGGCGCGATTTGATGGGTCGGTGTTATCTACTCCGCCTACCGGGTGAGTCCCTTCTCGGAGTCGTCGATGAATTGTATTGATGTGTTTGTGTTTGTGGTGGCAGCGGTTTCTTCTTCAAGGGGACCTCATTCGCAGTTTACAACACTGGGAATGGGAAACCGAGTCTGACCAAGGCAGAATTTGCATACTGGAAACAAGGGCAGTTTTAACTACGATGCTCGGGAAAGTAAATTGAAACATCGTGTATTATGTTGGAGAATATAATGGCAAGAATAATGCAAGAAATAAAAACCCTTCTCTCTGAATTCTGTTTACTTCTAACGCTGTATCATCATAGTGAACCTGATCGTGCCCTCGTCCCCATAAACCCATTCCATCCGCTTCTCTTAGGCTGATACGGGTCACTTCTTCTGGCTCTTGATTCTGTGTCTCCATAGAAGCCTCGTACGTAGATCGTGTCGGCTATCACTCGGAACGTTGATACTAGTATCTGTTTGCAGAGGGCGGCATTACCTAGTCGTCAGCGTCTGGCATTTTTTTCAGGCCTGTAGAAAGTGGAGAGGAACGTACGGCAGCGATCCCATCGAGGATGGCAATTATCCCTTCAGTGAGTGCGACGATGATACCGGTGAGGCCGTGGCCAAGTGATGAGAGGACTCCGCCCTGCAAAGTTGTCAGATAAGCATTTCTATGCGAGGTGAAAACAAATCTGTACCATGATTGTAGTTGTGTAGAAGGTTCAATGAACTGTAGTTGTTGAGTAGTATGCGGCCCCTGTGGTTGTATATATATTCTTAAGGGCTGCGCATTGATGCTAGGATGATGGGTGGGTCGTTTTCCGTTGTACGAAGTCCGGACTCCGGAGCAGATGACGAGCAATGACCTCCACCGTAATATACTATGCTTGTGTATATTAAGTACCTGGAAGTCTTGTGGCATATGTTCCATTCCACGTCCGTCGCGTCGGCGTATGCAACTTAAGCGTTGTTGTGACGTCATGGAATTGAATGTCATCAATCGGCAGCTGATCGTACGACTGGATTGATTGGCGAGGTATTAGCAGTAAGTATATCATAGTAGTTGTTTGAGGGATCCGAAGGTGCGGACAATGGTGGGATAGCAGAGTAAATGAGAGAGGTACGATGATGTAGACTATTTTTATTTATATGCACCCGAGAGAACAAAGCAAAACGAATCAAAAGTCGGATCAGGAATACGGGGACAGTCCATGTGTTGATACCCTAACAATAACCTCATTGAAATTACAATGGAGATGAAATGGCCAAAGGACCTTCATCCTGGATCGCTGATTTTCAAAATCTTGTCCTTCGGCCTCCGAACAACCGTCCTCTACTTCTACGGTACGACCCAGTCCTCACCCCAGTTCTCCGAGAACTGAAGCACCTACAGCATAGAATATCCTCTGTGACTTCAAATATAGTGACTATAACCTGTACGGTCCAACGTGAGCTCATAACAGTCTTGATACTGGTGGAGGTGGTAGGAAACGTACTACAGTAACTGCACTAACGATGGCGATGACTACGCTCGCTACCGCCGAAATTATGCCGATTATTCCACTGCCTATTGCTGAGAATATTGCGCCCTGTGAGTGAAGTATGATGAGTTTATACCCCGTATCAAGGTCGAAGGCGTACCATAGTGATTCAATGTCAAGGGTTTTGATGAATGGGATGTTTAGTTCGAACTTGGTGCTACTTCTACTACCACACCGTCGTTTATATACATTTTCATGATGACGCCAATCTGAGCGCATGACGCACTTGGCGGGCGTCCAAACGCCCCGAGGCAGGATGAAGCTTAATGAAGGACGAAGGAGGCAAGACGATGAAACCAATCAGAATGAGGGAGAAAGATTCACACGGGCATTGGTGGGAGTGCACAGGTTTACGTCGTCATGCTCTCTCAAACTCACAGTACCTACCCTCATGCGTATGCACACCACTATGGCATACATAAATTTTGTTATATCTGGCCTCCAACGCACTTCTGCGAACCGGCAGCGTCCACTCCCAGTAGTGAGCAAAGCGAAACCAATTTATCCTCCTTTCGCACCGGCACTCGGGAGGTTCAGAAAAGACTCGATCTTCGATTGGAAGCGGCGTCATTTTATCGCGATTCTAAGATCTGATACATATGGATGCATGATGGTCAAGCTCTGCAAGCTCTGCATCTATTTGCTGCTACAATCTGCGAGTCGAAGGCCGGATGTCCGCGGCAAAAGTCTGGTGACGTTTGGTCATGAGGTCTATGGCTATGTAGTAGTGCTTATGTTACACCAGGCCCCAGTGGCACCTCCATGAATCTTTCTTCTGTGGGTGTGAATATACAATAAATATCTTGGTCCTTCTAAATCTGCGAAAAAAAGCAGTTGCCGAGGTTTTTCGACTGTCATTTGGGTGTACTTTGATTTGTTGTTTGTTGTTGGGCATTTATAATGCGTTGACGAGGTATCAAGACCAAGTGTAATAGCCGCCAATTAAAGGGACTCAAAAATGCGGATAATGGTGGGATTAGAGAGTTAACGAGGGAGTATAATAAATCATAAGTCAGCTCAGGGACACGAGAACAGTCCATGGTCCGGTATCCCAACATTACAACAGAGGCGAGATGGTCAAAGGATCTTCACTTTGCGGTGTTGATCCTCAGTATCTTGCCCTTCGGCCTCCGGAATACCCTCGTCTACTCCTACGGTACGACCCAGTCCTCGACCCAGTCCTCCGAGAACCGAAGCATCTACAACAGAGAATGTCTGCTATGACTTCGAATATAGTTACTATGACCTGTATTGTTCAATGTGAGCTCATAACAATCTTGATGCCGATGGATGTAGAGAACGTACTATAGTGACTGCGCTGACGATGGCCATAAATACGCCGGCTATCGCTGATATTATGTTGTTGATTCCACTGCCTATTGCTGAGAAGATTGCGCCCTGTGAGTGAAGTCATATGAGCATAGGTCCTGCACAAAGGCAGAGGACAATACCATAGTGATTTATAGTCGAAGGTATTGATAAATGGGGTGTGTAGTTCTTAACTTACTGGCACTTCTACTACATCTTCGTTTATATACCTATGGACAATGACGCCAATCTATCCAGCTCCATAATAGATGACGTGTAGCTGCCTCCAACGCACCTTGTCTACCACCAGTGGTGAGTGGAGTCGTACCAAACCCAATTTATCCCCCCTCCACATTGGCACTGAGAGGTTCAGAAGAACTTGATCTTTCGGTTGAGAGTGACGTCATTGATTCGTGCATATTACGATCTGATGGTTGGGTTCTGCATCTGTTTACTGCCACATACAATCTCTCAGGCTATTTTAATATTTAACATTTATGAATGGACAGAAGAATCGGAATACAAGTAACAACGGTTCCTCGGTAATGATTCAGCAAAGCAGACTCGTGACCTTAGTCAGCTCAGATCACGCGGTAAGGGTAACTGGGATCTGTTCAAGCTGATAAAAAGCATATAATTAACTTTGGAACGGACCCGAGCTCATGCTTACAAGATGGCTACAGCTTCGCTTGATACTGGATATGACCACAATTTCTGTTTTCCAGTGCCCTCTGCGCTCGAGAATGACCGTGTAAAACTCATTCCCTTCATCGTCAGTTGTCTAGGAAATTGATTCTTGTCGTAACGAGTGTCCTGACCTACTATGCAGCCCTCTAGGCACGCGAAGCCTTTCTTCGATGCAGTTCTCCCTTATCCTGAGGTCTTCAACTACCTTCCGGGTGGGCCATACGCCACCCCGGAGGAAGTCTCCACGACATTCTTCGTGCCCGTAATTCACAAGAACCAAGGCAATGTGCTCTTTCTCTTGATTGACAAAACCAAAAAAGCAAGCCCATCATCAGCACAATTCGAGGGCGAAGACGGAGCAATAGCGGGTCACCTGGCTTATATCAACAGCTCCCCAGTCAACCTGGCGACTGAAATTGGATGGATACTCATCCTCCCACCATTTCAACGTACACATGTCACATCGAATGCTGTAGGGCTGATGATGCACTACGCCCTGGATCTACCTGATCGTAGCGGACTGGGGCTAAGGAGGGTTTGTTGGCAGGCTAATGCGTTGAACTTGCCCTCGAGAAGATTGGCAGAGAGGATGGGATTCAATCTTGAAGGTATTTTAAGATGGGATAGGGTGCTGCCTAGGAACAAACAAGAGTTTGGCAATGGAGTCAAAGTGAGAGATGGAGACTCCAGGGGAGAAGATTGCGTTGGAAGAGACACGGCAATGTTGAGTCACTGCTGGGACGACTGGGAGAGCAGAGGGAGGGACAGTGTAGATGCCATTATGGCCCGAGTTGGGTAGCCCGAGACGCCCGTTGCCCGTTATTCAACATTAGCGGTGCCCTCGGTTTCTCAAGTCTATCTGGAGGGCGGTTCAAATACAGCGGTTGATTAGATAAGATGTGACCGTATGGCACCAGAAAGGCCCTGGGTCGAGTTTTTGAACTTTACCTAATGCCGAAACTGTCTCCTGCCGTTTCCCGCATCAACACATTAGAATCGGATTACTTACTTTAAGTATAGACCCTTTAAGCTTTAAGCTTCAGCAGGTTATCGCAGGTCATCGATGCATCATCTATCGTCATCATATCAAGCACTATGACCAACGTGTTCGACCAGAACTTCTGCTTCCCCGTTCCCGCTGTGCTCGAGAACCCACGATTGAAACTTATTCCATGGGACCCATCTCTTCATTCGAATATTTATGTTCAATCGATCGCACCTCACCCCGAACTATTCGACTATCTGCCTTTTGGCCCATTCAACTCGCGTAAAACTTTCGATCCATGGTTCGAGGAAAGAATACATAAACAACGAGGACAGATTGCCTTCGCAATTTTCGACAAAACCCAGGGCGACAGCGATAAAGGCTTTGCGGGTATGATTGGCTTGCTAAACGCATCGTCCAGTCATCTTTCGACCGAAATCGGGTTTGTGACTATCCTGCCTGCCTTTCAACGGAGTCATGTTGCGTCTAATGCAGTTGGGCTCTTGTTAAATTGGGCTTTGAACCCGCCGGGTCCTGTTCCTGTGGACTTTGCACTGATGGGGTTGGGGCTGCGAAGGGTTTATTGGAATGCCAATACCCTCAACACACGCAGTATCGCGCTCGCAGAAAGACTCGGGTTGAAACTCGAGGCAGTATTACGATGGGATCGTGTTCTGCCTGCAGATCGCGTTGCTTTTGCGAGGAAGGATGCATTGAGGAAAGATGACCCAAGGGAGGGGCAGCCAGGGAGAGATACCGCACTGTTAGCGATCTGTTGGGATGATTGGGTCAACGGTGGGAGAGAGAAGGCTGTTCATGTGATGGAAAGGGTTAGCTGAGGGAGGATCTATGCATTTTACATAGCTCCTTGGAGCACTTCCGGTGGTTTCTAGTCTACATCGAGCCCGCCAGAATTTGATGACATTATTCATCCATAATACCGCCCCGGCTTCTACCTGGTGGAATGTGATGGCAGGCGCGAGTCTGCGGGAGGACCGGGCGCCTGGGAGGCAGCTTCCCTTTCTAGGCACTTCATTAAAGAAGCATAGGGTCTACATGAGGTGAATGTGCCATCAAGACGTGGGACTGGCACGAAAACTTCCCCTTGCATAAACATCCATAACATGGCTGTCAACCACCCCATGAAATATGACTCTCGATGGGTCAAGTCAGCAGATGGAACAGAAATCTACACTGACGCAGCTGGGAACCGTTCCCCAGGCTCCCCAGTTATTGTTTTGATTCATGGATTTTCCATGGTCAAAGCCGTCTTCGACCCCATCTTTGAAGACCCAAAATGGACCTCCCAGGCGTTTCTTGTACGTACATTCGACAGGTTTGGTGTGAGTTGAGCTGAGGGCGCTGGCTGCTGGGACAGGTACGGTACGATGCTCGCGGACATGGAAGAAGTGGCAAGCCTCTTACAGACGAGGCTTGGAAGTCCAAGCGCATGTGGGAAGACTTCAAGGCCGTTTGTGAAGAATTCCAAATAGAAAAGACATATATCCTGGGATGGAGTCTTGGATGTACGTCCAAATCCCTTACCTTGAACCTTCTTGAGGCGGCGCTCTGATCTTTTTAGCCGCACACTTTGTGGACATTATAACCTATAACACCTCGATCACCGTCTTGGGCCTGATCAATGTCCAAGGCGCCATTTATCTTGATTCGTCTTTCGCCAAACGCACCGTCAACTACGAAAACTTCAAAGTCATACTTACACTCGCAAATCCACCCACCATTGATATTTTCCAGGAGACTGTCTTCGCCTTTCTTCATACATGCTCGGATAAGCTCTCTCCAGAACTCTTCCGCATCTTACTTGAGGGTGTGATCCAACAACCTCGTGCGATCGCAGCCAGACTGAACTCTCGAACCCACAATCCAGAAAAAATGTTGCGAGAGGCACGGGAAGGGAAGTTGGAGTTGTTGGTTGTAAGCGCTGGGAAAGACAAGTTACTGAATGTGGAGGGTTTCAAGGCAGTTTTTGACGAGTTGGGTTGGAAGAAGTGGACGTACGAGCATTTGGAGGACGCTGATCATATTCCATGGGTTTCGTGCCCTGAAGCATTCAGAGAAATTGTTATTCCGTGGGTTAGGGAGCGTTACCGTTAGGTTCAATCATGTAGTGTTCGAAGTCGGAAAGAGTATCCGAAGTTGTAATTACATAGTTTATATCAGAAAAGGACTTGACACTTTCCCTCTGACATCATCATGATAGGGGTCCGGGAGGGCCATCATCCAAAATTCCACGCCGAAGTAGCGTTACGGAAAACATCCCCAATGTGATGATGGACGTCTACTTTCATTCTATAGATTTGAGGTTTCAGGTGGCAGTGGGCGCTCAGCTCAAATTAAAATACGATCGTGGTAAATGCCCCTCATTGTGATCAGCAATAGTCTTGTGAGAGTCGTTGAATCATTTGTGCTCTCTCTATACAGGTAGTGATTAAAAGCCGCAAGGTGATATTTCGTTCTGCAAAAAGCCTCTCATGATATTTTATTTAGTAGACGGAGTGATAAACTGGGGTGTCACCCCCAATGGCAACAGCCCAGTGAATTCACTAGCTACCCCATCGTGTAACGTCGGCCGATTTCTCCATTGAGTAACAGTTTTATCTCCAATCGCCGTGGGTTTAATATCATAGGCTGGGGAGGCATGTGCACATTCAGTATAAAGCTGATAAAGAAGAAGCATTTCACTTTCCTGACTATTCACTACCAACTCCCACCTCGACTTTTGGCGCTATGAACCTCGATCCCTCCACTATATACGAGCCTCGGCTTGTGAAGTCAGCTGATGGAACGGAAATCTGCACAGATGCAGCCGGGAATCGTGCTCCTAATTGTCCTGTGATTGTACTTCTCCATGGGTTTTCTGTGGTTAAAGAGGCGTTCGATCCTATGTTCGTGGACCCTTTGTGGACTCGCAATGCTTTCCTGGTGAGTGACAAGATAATGTGTTCGACCCGTACCCTTAAGTCATGCCTATTTGTGACCGTAGGTTCGGTATGATATTCGTGGGCACGGCAAAAGTAGCAAACCACTCGCAGACGATGCTTGGGCGTCTGAACGGATGTCGGAAGACTTCGAAGCTGTTTGCAAGGAGTTTGGAGTTGCAAAGGCCTTTGTTTTGGGCTGGAGCCTTGGTGGTATGGCTGTTCGCTCCGCCCTTCTGCAACGTACTGACGGATGTGATGACCCAGTTACACAGTTTGCTGATATCATAGCCCATAATGTATCCGTGGAGATTTCTGGGCTCATCAATGTCGAGGGACCACCATACATCGATGCAGCTATTATCTCGCGCGTCTCCAATTCGGAGACATTGGCGATCCTAGGAGCGCTTGCTCAGCCTACCTCAGTTGATGACTTTCAGGAAACCACCTTACAATTCGTTCGTAGGTGTTCTAATGTTATATCTCCGGATCTCTGCCGAGTCCTGCTGGAGGGCGTCATTGTTCAACCACGGGCGGTAACGGGAAGGCTATTAAGTCGTCAGCAGAACCCTGAGAAACTTTTGCAGGGCGGGCGCGATGGGAAGCTGGATGTGCTAATTGTGAGTGGAGGAGAAGACAGGATGGTTGGCGTCGAGGGACTCAGGGCAGTATATGAAGAAATAGGCTGGAAGAAGTGCAGCTTTAAGCATCTGGATAAGGCAGATCACATCCCCTGGGCTTCGAGCGCCGAAGCGTTCAGAGACGCGGTGCTGGGTTGGGTGAAGGGACGGTAACGGAGGAATTACAACTCTAATACACCTGATAGCAATTTCAGGACTTGTGATATCTATAATGGACTGAGCAAGCGTGGTTATTGTTGTCTTATTGACATCTATTTGACTGCGTATTTGATAGCAGAATGCCGAGAATTGATGAAAATTGATGCATCCTTGTTACGACCCTGAACTGAGCTGCGCTCAAATCATATCCTTCTTATTCTGAAGGTGATGTCCTTCACTGGGGTCTGAAACTTTCAGTGACCACGGACCGTTCTCACAAGACTGAAAACTCTCAAGGTCTACTGCATCCCATGTGTTGTATATTGCGGCAGTATACACAATAGCCGGACGACCTACTCGAAACCAGAGGAGACGTCGAGGCAGTTTTACGAAAGACGTGTTGAGATTTCCATTGGAGCTGGCGCATGGTACAAGCATGTTTTTCTATTAAGGAATATAACCTCAAAGAGCACATCAAAAGGGCTAAGTTAAGTTCATGTTCGTATTCACGGCCTCGAGTGTTAATGATCGATGTCCCGGTCTACTGCCTCACGGAAGCTCATTACGGCGGCTAACCAGGCGTTTCTTCATCAACTTTGGTAGAAAAAATGACATCTGCTATCCAATATGTCAAATACACTTCGACTGGTGGGGATTCACAGCTTCAAATGGAAAAACACTTGTTGAATTGAAGTTGGACCGCGATTTGCATGTTGTTTGGCTTTAAACAGACAATTCACATCGTTCCAACTGTGATTCCGCTGGTAGGGTGGCGGCCGATGCCCAGTCAAGGTTGTCAAATTAGAATGTCCGGCGAAGTCCTATAAGGATCCACAAATTTAGCTATACAGTCACCCTCCAGCTTGTCGGTCTGGCTCTTTCTCGTTGCCTGTCCTTCCGAGCTTCTGGCCTTCTCCAACATCATTCACAGTTCGGTTTCTTTGACTAACATCCATCCTTCCTCTACGTCCAGGTCCGGTCCACTTCTTCCGAGGTAAGCTTGGTCCTCGGAGGTAGAGACTGTCTACGCCACGGTTACTGGAACGACACAACTCCCCGCACAGGATCAACAGGACCAATGCCTGTGTCAACAAAGTCGCAACTGAAAGCCTTGATGCCCCAGCAGAGTGTTGTGATATTGCTCCTGGTCGAGAACTCATCCGCTATGTCAAACATATGGAGTGATGTACGACAGCACCTGGCGTCCCTTGGTGCGAAACTGCAGCTGTCTGGTGAGAGCCACGCGGCATCGGTACGTTGACGGCTATCCGAATTCACGTCCGATTTGCCCGTATAACGTTATTGCCGAAGATGACGACGATTTTGCTGGAGAGCATGTCAATGGAATCTGGACGTCGCGCCGGAACCCTCCCGCGACGCTGCAGCAGTGTTAGCAATGCATTAGGAAGCGTAAAGTTCTGCCACAATCCGAGTAACATGATCACGAATGGATTAATCAGTCAAAGCATCGACGTAGGCGATGACATACATACCATCATGGCGGAGCCTCTAATTTTCCCTACTATTAGATGTTGTCCTCGGCTCGGATTCCAGGACACCCTTCGACTCAACACCTCGTTATTGTAGCTGCGAATGCCGTCTACCCGGAGAAAGGCACATGCCCCTCACAAGGCAACCTCCGCAGCCCTCAACGGGCCAGTTGGTGGGACAAGGAGGCACATCGACTGAAGGAGGTAACGCACGCACTAAGCATTTCCATTACATCCGCCGCTGTCATGAAGTACCAACGCAATCGCTGTTTGGCAGGCCGGTATACGATGCCACTTGGTCTATCGACCAAATCAAGACATGGCTGGACTTACATCGCTTTTTAACGCTGCGGTAAGGGTTGTTAGTTAACTTTCCCAGTACGGAACACTATGCTCCTGCGTGGGCACCACTCACATTGGTTCCTGTGGTTCGGTAGATGAAAATGCAGAATTTGGTTGAGGGAACGTTGTCGCCACACCCCACGTCCGTTCCCGGAGAGTCGTCGGTGAGCAAGATCACAGTTCGCCTAGCAGTGGCAAAGCCAGAAGATATTAGCAGTGGCAAGAGCCTACAAGGGGGAGAAGGTACGTAGATGGCTCCGTGGCTAGATCCCGCCTCAAAACGCCCTAACTAATCGTCATGACGATTAATTCTTGTGTACGGAATTCTTATGCACGAGTAGCATGTCCACCGACGAATAATGTACGTAAGAAATTGAAATCCCCGCTGAGTCGTGGGTCCCTGTCCCGACTGTAGTCACTTCTCACCGCTCAATTCGCAGGCTGGTCGTTTTGGCTCTCCGAATTCGAATTCGATTAATCATGGAATTATTAGCGGAGATTCTCGAGACCTTTCCCACCATGCCCCTTCCAACCATGATCCCACTGGCTCTCCAAAATCATCTACCCAGCCAACAAGGGCACCAAGCATCGTTGCTCGTCTCCAGCAATTCCACGGCCTGACAAAGAAGAAGCTCTACGGGTCCATCAACCACACGCCACCCCGCACTCCATTTTTCAAAGATGAGCGGGTGGACGGCACGCCTCAACACGCACCCCAACAACCGCTCATCCCACCTGAGGTCCAGGAATACATCAACCACAACTACCCGGTCTCAAAATCTGGCGGGAAGGTTCAGACGAAGTCTAAGGAGGAGAGGAGGATCCGATTGGCAGAGCGCAAGGCCACCAGTCCACCACGCGCCCCCAGGAGGGAGAAGAAAACGCTCAAGACTGACCAGCCGCACAGTTCCCCAGCGTCCAGCCATAATTCCATACCACTTTCCCCAGTTTCCCCACATATCCCCTCCTTGACCCACACGGCCATTGACGGCCCGACTGTGACGCCGCTTGCTATGCCCTACTCCCCAGGGTATCACACACCCACCGACGGCTCGTATATCGCCACCGATAGTACGTTATCTCAGCCGCAGCCCTTGGCAAGTCCATCTTTCTCGCCCAATATCGACATTTTGCCACAAACTCAACCGACCGACTTGTCGGATACATACGCCATGTCCGGCCCTCTTACGCTTGCCAGTGGCTTCGACACGCCCATTCCATCATTCGCGGGAGTTCTACGCCCACACTCCACGCCCATTTCACAGCACCAGCCTTCTTCTGTCCAGTCATGTGCTGCAAATACCTGGACCTCATCGGACGCCCAGCTGTCCTTATATCAATGGGATGACAGTCCCGCAGCCGCACCTCACACCTTCAAGGGCGGCTATGTTGAAAGAAGCGGAGAGGCCGTGCTTGACGGGATCGCTACGAGGGAAGAATACCTCTTACCAGAAATGGTCCCTCAACACAACCCCGGGATCAATCAGTCATCATTGGAGCGGTTTCAAATGCCAGATTATACAGCCACCGACGGGAATGGCACTCATTATGCATGTTCGCCTGCCAGTGCGTTCTTGTATATGGATGGTGGCCCGGAGCTCAACCGGGCTTCTACGACGCTCCCGACGACGAGCAACATCAATACGAATGCACAGGTCATTTTATCCCGATCGATGGGCTTTGACTACGCTCACGCGATGCCATTGAATGGACATGTGCAGGCTGAGCATAGTGGGGTGACAATAACACCCCTATACGAGTTTCACCATAGTTCCTCAAGCAGTCTATCTGCCATGATCAATCCCTCGTTGTCAACTTTCTCGCCGAGCAGAAACGCAGGAAGTCGGAGTTCTGAAGACGACGCGTTGACGTTACCTTGGACAAATTAAAATAATGTGTCGGCTTTGTATATCTAGCTCCTTGTATTTTTCATTCTTGAATCTTTTATTCTATAGATAGCTATACATGGTATATATATATATATCGGGTTTGACGATTACATTTTCCTGAGTGATGAATTAACGGCGATCTCTTTTCATCAGGGGCGACGGTTAGAGGCGGGTAGAAATTCATATTGATATTTGGTCTCAGCCAAAACTCCGACAGGGTCCCTCCGGTCGGACGGTCCCCATACCCAAGCGGCTCACAACATTCCGTCAAACGCATGAAATGACTTCATCCGCCTTTTGCACGAGCCGTCATAAATCCACAAAATCCCCTCTGCAACAATGTGAAACCAGCATTAGCGCCAATCATTAAATGAATAAACCTGGTCTAACCCGTTAAGTCCGTAACATTCAAGTTCAAGGTAATGGTCAGGGCTACAGCACTCAATACTATCTCGTAATATTCTCGCAGGAACACACTGAATTACCAACGTATATATACTACACAACTTCCCCGATCACGAATAACCTAATCGTTCATGCAGACTGCTCGGCATAAATCTGTCGGTCAACCCGGATCAGTTTTATCATATTAAAAAACAAAAGGCAAATAGCGGGAAGGCGCGAAACACACCTTGATAGTTTTATCTGCACAACCTGTAATCAATCTTGTCCCAGTCTGGTCAAATGTCGAGCAAAAGACGCCCGCTTCGGCTTCAAGCGAACCAGGTTGTGGAATATCATCAAGAGTCTGGAATGGTGTGCCAGAATTCCAGTCCCAGAATGTGCATGTGCCGTTGTCACCTGTCAGAAGTACAAAGAAGAAAGAAGAGCGGGTTAGCGGGATCCCAAAGCGTTGTGTGGATATGAAAAAATATGACGCTTAGTGAAACGAATGAATGAACAGGACCCCAGAATTTTCCCCTAAACGCCGTTCCCCAACATTCCGAATTCGGGCGTGGCCGAACCAAAGCTAGCTGACTCTGTCCGAGCTAGTAAGTACTCCGTCTCCGCCAACGAGACGTAAGACCAATTTTGTCCCAAAGAGGAAAAACCCTCCAAGAGAATATTCTAAGGTCCTGAATGGATGTTGGAAAGTACCGAGAAAGCGAATAAATTAGGATATAGGAGAGGCACGTGTGGTGCACCGATTCTGAAGGGGCGAAAACGATGGAATAGAAAGGGGGAACACGGGATGGGCACATACCTCCAGAGAAGAATACCCCCTCGGAGTTAACGGACAACGTGTTGATAATAGCATTATGTCCGCTGAAATTGAAGACAAA
The DNA here is from genome assembly GCA_015584085.1 of Macrolepiota fuliginosa MF-IS2. Taxonomy (NCBI): domain Eukaryota; kingdom Fungi; phylum Basidiomycota; class Agaricomycetes; order Agaricales; family Agaricaceae; genus Macrolepiota; species Macrolepiota fuliginosa. The sequence continues at coordinate 36,598 of MU151137.1, read as the reverse complement.
CGCGCCTTCGGGGCACTTCCACTTCTTGACATTATTGCCTCCCGCAGAACCTGAGGCGAAGGAGTATTCAGTAGGATGGATCGCGAGTGACCGAACAGATTTCTTGTGGTGTGTTAATGTGACCATTGTTTTTCCGGCAGCAAGATCCCATAACCTAAGCGTCATTTACGCAACACATTAATAAATATGTGAATTGAGGGAAATAAGTTGAAACAAACCTAATAGTGGAGTCCATGCTACCCGTGATGACCTGGGGATCGGAATCCTGGCACTTGACATCCGCGACAGTTGCTGTGTGACCAGCGAGAACATGGATTTGAGCCTTGGTACGCATATCCCATACGCGAGCAGACGCGTCACGACCAGAAGTTACAAGAACGTCGAGAGTGGGGTGAAGAGAAAGTGCGTATACACCAGAAAGATGGCCGTGATAGTGGCGAATGACTTTGTTGGCTTCCAGATCCCAGCATTTCACCATCTAACACTCAGTCAATGACTGCTCTTCTCAGATGAAAGAAAACATCAACCTACCTTATCCTCTCCACAAGAAAAGAGATACGGATGCCGTGAAGAGACCGCTAGTCCACGGACAGTCGAAATGTGGCCCGTCAATGATAATTTGAGTTCTCCCGAAGCCATATCCCAAATTTTGATTACTCGGTCACCGGCACCAGTTGCAAACCATTGATTGCCTGGTTCAACAGCAGCACTGCGCACCCAACCCAGGTGTCCTGAAATGACACGCATGAGTTTCCATGGAGGGTGATATGTCGGTTTAATGGTGCGGGTAGTTTTGTGGAGGGTGAGGGCCTGGGATAGTTTGGATTGCGAAGCGAAGGTCGAGGGTTTTTGCTGGGGAGTTTTATCTATGGCGGCGATGGCTTTTGAAGTTGTCGCGTCGACGGCTGTGACGCTGTCAGATTTTGACTTGTGAGGCTTTAGTGCAGCGACTCACGTCCTGCAGTAATCATCTTCCTTGCATCTTTCGGCCGTGAGGGGCCAACGGGTCCCTGCTGCGACATTAGAGCTGCTGGCAGTTCTCTATAGTGTTCGTATTCATCCCTCATCTTGACTGCTACCCGCAGCCGGGCACTGGGACATGTTGAGTGAACATTATGTGACAAACAAACCAAACACCGACCTGTCTTCCTCGTCCTTTAGGCCAGCATCGACCTCGGAGGCAAATACATCCCAAGTGCGCTTTGCACTGCGCTTGAACAAAGGTTCCAGTGAGGGTAGTGTCGCGGCCATTGTGGTCGTCGCTGGCGGTGGTGGTGTGGGTGTGACAAAGAGGGCGAAGTTGTTTGTGTGTGTTGACGTGTGCACTGGTTATCCATTGACGACGACGTTCTGGCGAGAGACTGAGAGCGTGTAGGGCTTATATAGTGAAGTAGGGATGGCAGATCCAGTAGAGCTTAGAAAGCTCGTAAAGCAGCTCCAGAGTTCACCCAGCCCGACGGTGAGACGAATTTTCCTATGCCAAACCCGTCAAGTTTGTCTGTTTGCTCACACCCCCATTTACAGGACATTATCGGCGTCCTTACCATCCTCAAAACCCAGCAGAATGTCACAGAGGCCATCCTGCGTGTGCGTATCTACGTGCTGCGCCACTTTTTCTGCCGGCTGGGGCTCATTACAACCAGGAAACCAAGGCTGGCCTGGCTGTGGGGAAATTGCGCTCACATGCCTCAAAAGAGGTCGCAGATCTTGCAAAGGAAATTGTAAAGAAGTGGAAAACTGCCGTCGAGAAGGCGAAGCACGGCAGCAGCGGCGGCACTACGCCAAAACCGACAAACGGAAAACCATTCGGTGCGTCGCATGTTCTTGCCCCTGGTACAATGCTGGCATGCTCATCTTGATGGCCGTAGATCGCAAATCATCCACGAGCAATGCGAGCACACCAGTAACACCAACAGCGATGCTGGGGAAACAAGAAACTCGTACCTCCAAGTCCGATGCCATCAAGGGAGGAACAGGCGACTCGACACGCGATAAGTGCACTGAGTTGATTTATGATGCCCTCGCCAGTGATTCGTCCGCCCGTGAGTGTCCTAAAATGATGTCTGTCACCACATCACGCTAAATTTTACCCTAGCTATTGAACTCGTCCTATCTCGGGCCCGGGGCATCGAAAAATGCGTCTACAATGATAATGGCGGTACTACCGCTGTATACAAGCAGAAGATCCGCACCTTATTCGTGAACCTCAAAGACAAAAATAACCCAGGTCTACGGGAGACCGTCGTCAGCGGTGACCTAGCGGTAGAAAGGTTTACAAAGATGACAAGCCAGGTGTGTGGGATTACAGCATGTTCCTACACGCAACCTGAAACTTCCCGTAGGAAATGGCTTCAGAAGAGCGAAAAGCAGCCGATAGCAAGATTAAAGAGGAGAACCTGTTCAAGTCGTTATCTGCTGCAGAACAACAGGCCGAGACGGATGCCTTCCAATGCTCACGATGCAAGCAACGAAAATGCCGTTATCGTCAAGCACAAACACGCAGTGCTGATGAGCCTATGACAGTGCGTAGTTCCATCACTGCCTTGCGTTTCTAATGTGGTCTCACTAAATACTGCCGTTTCCTTCTCTTCTTCCTATTCCTCTAGACCTTCGTGACGTACGTGTTTCATTTCCGACGCGCATTCTTCGTCGTGACTGACTTCCTCTTGTGCACCTTGTGCAGATGCACCAACTGTGGGAACAGGTGGAAGTTCTCGTAGAAGTTTCACTGCGACACCTTGCTCTTCCAGACCTTGATTACAGTTTCCTGCCCTTCTTCATACTCTCCCAGATGACTTCGTAGTTCCTCTTTGGACGCACACTCATTTAATCAGTCATGTCCGATATTTATAGTCTTTTCTTCTGGAAATCAAAACGTCAGTTCCTTCGCTTGGTTTACAATAAACGTTCCCAAATAAATTATGATTATTCTCCTGCCGATAGAACAAGGACACAAAGGATGTCAAAGTCGCCAGCAAGATTGATATGCGAGTGATCCGCTGTTTATCCCGAGGTATAATCGCCACCTTGTTCACGAGATTAGCCGCGCATTGACATTGATAATCTGAGGAGAGCTCCATGTGCTTGGACAGCCGAACCAAGGGGTATGTCACTCCGTCACTCCATCACATTAATCACGGATTTTCCAAATGCTTGGCGTTTCTATTACAAGACGCGACCCTGATAAACCAAGTCTCTCCAATCTGAACAATAACAGGATTTAGCTTAACAACACCCTCCCTTTTTTTGGCCTCCTGGGTCCTCCACACCGTCCTTCTACTCGGCTATACTCTCCGACCTGTATTTTTATGCTTTTGTCGTCCGGACTCTGAGGAAGCACTGCTGGCCTGGGTCCCGAGGCACAACCCCCGGAATCGCGATCTCTCTCCTCATTTTCTCTCCCTGTTACTTAGTGACCAGTAACAATAGTCACGGGCCCTTGTCAATGCAGTGCTCATGGCCCGAAAAGCCCTCACAAACGAACACAAAGGACCAATAAAAACCGACCATCGCATCATCTGTATGCCAAAGCACGCGTCATTATCTCTTTTTAGGCCTTCTATTTGATTTTTGGCGACTGTTTGGAATACCTGTGGCCCAACAAGCCCCTGCGGACGCCGTCGCTTCGGCACCACGAGGCAGGGTCGGTGATGAAATCAAATGAATGAAACACCTTTGGGCCTTGCTGTTGTGTGTACTCGGCGTCTCGTGATTCTTTGGGTGGGGTGGTGGCCACGATGCCACTGCACGCAACACAGCAGCTGTTACAAAGCTGTTGCTTTGACTCAATCGAGAGCCCATCTCCTGTGCCATCGTGCTGTATAAAGCCGACTCTTTTCGATCACCCGGTTGCTTTCTCAACTATCTCTTTTCACTCCGCCCTTTTATTTTGCTCTACAAAGAGTCAAATTTAGACAGGGGGCGTACTCTGAGTCGATCTATTTATCTGCCTTTCTATACTATACGAACCGCGATGTCCTCGGGAAATTCCCCAGATTCTGCTGCTCTTGCAATGGCCGCGGCAGCATTATCAACTGCGCTCTACACTTCGCTTCCTTCCGGCCCTCGGCGCCAGATCGTACCACCCCAATTCACCAGTGGCCGACTACCCGGCTCTGATAGCTCAGATTCTGGGTCTGATACCGATATCAGTACCGATGATTCTGAACTTGATGAGGATGAAGATACAGATGAAGACACAGACGAGGACACAGATATGGATTCTGATGATGGGGACTCGGTGCAGGCAGGCCCAAGACCTATTTTACGCGGAGTGGCTACCTCGTAAGTCTTTCCCTCTCTTCCCCGCAAAACGTAAACACTAACGAGGGCATGGTAAATAGCCGACCCGCCTCGAACTTCATGCCCCAACCTCCTGCACCACATACCACCCCAAGCCCGACCATATTTCCACTTGCGACACTACTCAGGATGCAGGCATACCAGGCGACGCAAGACCCCATGATTTGTGCTCTCTTCGTTACATGGGTCATCATGAACTCATACTACATGAACCACAACGACATTCACGCTCCACAATTCGGGTTCCACCGTTCACGTCCAGCACAAGAGAGCCTCATGGAGCTGTTACTCCCCAGCCGGAGGGGTGAACCTGTCGTATTCCTCTCCTTATCAGCACTTCGCGACAAGTACGAACTCGACTTCCCCGACCTATCCACTCCCGCACCTCCCACACCACAACGTCTCACACTTACACCTCTGGATTGGATCGAACCGTCCCAAAGACTTGGGTATGTGCCTCCGATAGACCCCACGCCCAACGCTGCACCACCATCTACTGCGTCGAAGCCTGCCCAATGGCAGGTGCAGATGCAACTTGAGGATCTGCTTCAGCGGGTTCAACGAGAGAATCGGAATCGGAATCGGAAGCGGGATCCGAGTAATTTAATGTTGCAGATTCCGAATGCTCGGGTGAATGGCTCACATGTGTTGAATCAGTTGGTGGTACCGCCAGAGGCGGGGTTGAGGAGGATGAAGAGGGAGATTAAGCCGTTGCCTAGGCGAGCGATGGTTGTTGTGAGTGAACAAAAGGAGAGGTCGGTTGTTGGGCGTGTGGTGGAGACGGCTATGGGTGTTGGGTCGGCGATTGTTAGTGGTGTGAAGAGGTTGAGGGATGGGATTGAGGAGGGGAGACGGTCGAAGAGGGCGAGGACTACATAGGAGGTGCCTTTTCTAGTTCATACCGAAAGGTTTCGTGTTTTCATTGTCTCTTCCTTTGTTTGTCCTGTCCACATTTCATTTACTTTACTAGAACTTTGTATTGTATCACGCATTTCGTTTGTATCATAGCTCAAGGATCAACTGGGTTTGCCTTTTTGTGATTCCGGGAGCGATACGTCATATTGTGATTTAAGAAGACAGTTATTGACGCACCTGGGAAACAACATACTATTAACGGGCAGACAAAGAGGGGGCAGCCCGATATCTCATATAGCGCACCTTGCCAACATTTGATCAACTCATTAGTACAATAAACTCACCATCAACTTAGCATACTTTTGGTTTGATGGTTACGGTTCCGACGTTGGCGGGCTCCATCATGATATTCACCCACGGCTAGACGGATGGCGAGCTCGCATTCCCCTACGGCCGGGCCCAGTTCGCACGCCGGAGGCTTGCGGCTCATAATCGTCTAACGGGTCATGGGCATTTATTTCAGACTCCTTATCTTCCCACATCGGACAAAAATTTCTCTCTGGGACGCCGATAGATACCAGAGTATTCAGCATACCCACTGGTATCACCGCCGTCCCTGGTCCCGTATATGATGTGACTACCCACAGCGTGTCAATGTTCAAGCTATAGCACCTCCCGAATCGCTGGATCATTCATGTAAACGTCAAGATCAACTTTTACTTATGCGGGTGCCCTCAATCTTGCAACCGATATTAATGCATCATCGGCTAGACGTTTGCTCTCAGCATCTAATCTAGAATCCATGTGCTTTGACCTGGGGAAAATGATCTAGCTCGGGATGAGTGATTATAAGTTGGGTTCTTTTTCCGCGTTATCTGCGACCCTCAAAATTTGACCTTGATGTCTCAGTATGTTTTCATTTGTCTGAGATCGTCGGCGTCGCACCATGGATCGTTCATATAACATGTCTCCTGGACCCAGCTGACGACAGTCAGTTACTAGGCCCAGGGGCATCTGGAAGTCAGTGCTGGGCTCGGCGGATTCGGGAGCCAGTCCGACTAAGGTGGAGTCTCCGTGACATAAGGAATGGCTCTTTCATGGACGAAAAGCTTTTTGGTGAGTAACGGTGCTTTGAGGACTTCATCTCTGTTTTCATGTCCTTGACCGGGTGTCTGTCATCAGTGACAATCATTCTGTCGCACATGAAGGCTTATCCATATATCAGAAACTGAGCTTTCGGCGCTGGGCGTCTGGGCTTGATACTCCGGTGCATATCATTCTGAAGGGTCCCTGACAATCGTTTATGTGATCTTACGCTTGGAAAGCTCCACAAAAGGCGCCAAATTTTGTTTGTGTTGACCTAAGAATCCCAGCCTGAGACTCGCAGTCCCTCCTGCCTGTCGTACCGGCCGAGAGCGCCGGGGGTTAATCGGTTTACCAACGATGATTCTTAGATCCTCCGTCTTGTGTCCGAAAACATAACCCTGAGATTTCGAGAGGCATACTACGAGTGACGCTAGTCTCTCTTATATAGTCCAGAAGGAGGTGTGGTTAGACAGGTTTCACACCTCGAGAACGAGTTTCGCATCTCTAAAATGTCCGGACAAGCGTAATGGAATTTTGCTATGGAGATGTTCATGGAGACGGAATGTCAGTTCTGTCTGGACGGTATTCATAGCTAGCTCCATGATGTGTTGATGATTGAATGGATCCTTGACCTCTCCCGTAACTATTATTGGACAGGCGTTACGCCGATGGCGTCCTTTTACGCTGTTGATGTTACGGAATACAGTAAGTAGCGTCCTAACCTAGTCCGCACTCTACAATCCTTTTTTGCTTAGTTCGTTTGCACGTTTGATGCATTGAGATGGCTTCCTTCTGGAATAGTTAAAACGGACAGTTTTTCGTGAACTTTACTCCCTTCTGGCTCACCCCATACCACTTGACCTGTGTCTCCCTGGGCTCTTGAGTCTTGTTCCCGGCTGTGTGATTCCAACTGTCCTTGTCGCTCTTTTTCTTGTTTTGTCGTTCTCAGGACTTCCCGGAATATATTGTGGAAGAGATGGCGCAGACATTTCTAATCGACGCCGCCCAGGTTGTTGGGTTGTTCATGGAGAGCGTATTCTATGGGTGAGTGCTAGCCGTATCTTTTGAGGGGGAGAAAGGAATAACTGACCTGCCCGAACCCCTTCCCCACAATCTCCTGGCCCTCTTCGCGACTGGTCGAGCAGTAAGTCACCCACGCTACCAAATCGATAATTCATTATTAATACACCTACTCCTAGGAATCTTTCTAGTGACATTCTTTAGCTGTCTTCGCGTACTATTTATGATGGACGGGAGACTCAAGCCCTTCGCCCGTATTCACCTAAAAATGGTCTTTGCTGCGGTTGCTATGTTCGTATTCGCGTCTCTTGACGTTGCATTTCACCTGCGTCACAACCTCGAGGCCTTCACGGTCTACGAAGGTGATCCAGTCGAAGAGTTTTCCAAAGTATCGAACTGGATTAACGTTGTGAGTATGGGCTGCTACGTTGGACAAACATTTATAGGAGATAGTATTCTGGTGAGCTTCTCGTCCTTCTACCTTGAATTTAGTTCGTGCTAAAGTCTGTCATAGTTGTACAGGTGTTGGATCATCTGGAGTCGGAAATGGTGGATTGTCTTGGCGCCCGCGATTTTCTGGTTGGCTGGAACCAGTAAGCTGTCCCAACTCGTTATATTCGATGACTGACTAAGCCGCGGTCAGCATGTGGAATTTTGACGATCTATACCGAGGCAACACTGCGCAACAGCGACGGTTTGTTGAATGCGTCTAAATTAATCCCGTTCATCACGAGCATGCTTAGCCTGACCCTAGTCACTAACTTGCTGACGACGTGTGGGTTTGTTTCGCAACATTATGGGGCTTGCACTAACTTCAGGTCTACTAGCCCTGATGGTGTACCGGATTCAGACCATAAGGAAAAGGCTCAAACATAAATCCAACTCAACAACCTACACTCCTTTAACCAACGTGATGCGGCTATTGATAGAATCAGGGCTTTTGTATACATCGTCCATCGTCATTCTGTTCATCCTCTACATGTCATCAAATAATGGACAGTATGGGGTTTCGGACGCGGTAAGCTATACCTGGTATTCTTGTATCTCCTCACGCTGATCACGGAAACCATTCTTAGATTGTTCAAATCATTGTAAGTCGTTGATGTATGTACCTTGACTAAACGCCACATTAATGATGAAACAACAGGGGATCACTTTCAACCTGATTATCACCCGGGTGGACCGCGGAGAAGCTACGCAACCAGCGTCACAAAACATCCAGACTGGAACGACGGTCCCGTTGCACACGATCAGCATACAAACAACGGTCTCTCGCTTCGCTGATCCCGTCGACCCACCGAAGCTCGCCATCCCAGATGACTTGGAATCGCAGAGGGATGCAGATAGTCAGCAAGACGCATGGAAACAGTACTAGATTTCGTGAGTAAAGGTAGAATAGTAGGCAAAGCAGTAGTAATCATCAAAACCTCGAGTTTACTTTGATAAGGGATAATTGATTTCGTTGAAATTCTGAACTGTTGTATAGTTATACCTCTTTCCATCCTGTCACTCATTTGTACCGCCTGTCGTTTTTGTAGTACTTACCTGTTCGTAATTTCTCAGCTGTTGTGTGCTTTGGACCGCAGGTTGCCGGACCCCCTCGGCCGGAACGGGGGACAAGACCCCGGGAAAGGTACCCAAATATGGCAGGGCATCCGGAGTAAGTGCATCATGCGTGAGGACTGTTATTGGCAACGTTCCGTTCTCCACTTACCTCCACTCATTAAGTGATTCTACTCTACATCCTTCAGTATGCCACCAACACCCTCTGCGACACAACCAATCAACGTCAAGCTTCTCCTTATTGGCAATGCTTCCGTTGGAAAGTCTAGTCTTTTGCTCCGGTTTTCGGATGAACAATGGCTACCTGAGGACGAGAGTAGCGCGACAATCGGTGTAGACTTTCGGGTACGTTGGCTTTAACAGGTTCTGGATAATTTTATCAAGTTTCCTCATATTTTGTTAGGTACACAAGATGGACGTGAAGGGGAAACGAGTCAAACTAAGCATATGGGTGATTAACCTGTCCACACTCTGCGCTATGGAGGTCATAAACTCATTGCCTCTAAGGACACTGCGGGCCAAGAACGATTCCGTACCATCACATCGTCCTATTATCGAGGGGCTCAGGGGATCATACTCGGTGCGCTGACAGATCTTGTATTGCGGGCGCATCTCTAAATGTAATGCCTAGTGTATGATGTCTCGAATCGAGAGACATTTGATGCCCTACCCCGTTGGTATAGTGAGCTAGAAACATACGTCTCCAGTTCCGTTGTCAAGATTCTCGTTGGAAACAAACTCGATAAGGTTAGTGTAGTCCATCCAGCCAAACCTGATCGTGTGCTGACCCAACAGTAGGAATTTTCACGACAAGTAACCAGCGCCGAAGGCCAAGAATTTGCTGAAAGAATGGATTCTCTTTTCGTTGAAGCCTCTGCTAAGACTGCAGTCGGTGTCAAGGAGGTCTTCACCGATGTCGTCGAACAGATACTTGATACACCCGAACTATGGGACAATGCCGCCAAAGGACGTGACACAAGTAGCGGGAATGGTGGGGTGCCCGGGGGTGTTCAGGTCGTTGGCCTTCATGCCGACAACACGCAATCTCAGGACAGTGGCTGTGCGTGCTGAACGTTGAACGTTGAACGTTAGAATCCACCTCGTGGCGCAAGACGATTGATTGCCTCATGACTTGGAAGTTGGCATCACACATCATGACACATACATATAGTTTATTCTGCAGTGCGCTTGTACACCAGTTTAACATCTTGATGACTCACGATATACCCTATATAATGCCTGATCCTGCATTCTAGCTGGACGATGTAGTTTGCTTGACTTGAAAGATCTCTCGTGATAAAATTCGAATGACATAGGACAATATTAAGGATGATCAGAACGAGATGACGAAATATCACTATTAAGAACATATATAAGGAGCCATTAGTGCCCCCCCTCGAACGCTTTATGGTTTCAGATAACCAAGATTTGTTTAAGTGGCCTTAATATCCTTGTTTAAAGCGACCCAACTCGACATCATCATCATTCGCCTTGCTCTTGAGATCAACTCGGGTTGGTGGCTCTGCGAAATGCATGGCAGAGATTTCCCCTATGGCATTTGGATTCGAGTGGGCCTGCCCACCGGCCCCGGGCCCTGAACGCATACCACGGTCTGAAAGGCTATATGTCCCCAGTGACCCCAGCTCTTCTGTTATTGATCGACTTTGTGTTGCATTTTCATAGTAGAGTCGTTGATTCAAAAGGACCATAAAGCAGTTGCTGTACCTGTAATGTGTATATGAGCCTCGGAGATTTAGAGAATGTCTGAAGAACACGAACAATTTCCCAAGAATGTAACCGCTAGGTATGGTCAATAAAACAAGTCATCGAGCTAAGTTCAAATCACTCACCCAGTCAAGTGGATGTTCGTAAACTACCTGCAAGTCAACACCAAGGTGTAGAAGCAAATAAACCGTGCTTACAGGAGGTCCAATGGGCGTAATTACAAACATGATGACAGTGGCCATTGCAACAGCAGCTGTGAAGAATTTTGCTTGCGTGAGCCGGGACCTCTGTGCGTAGGAATTGAGGACGTACTTGTCAAAAGGTTCGTTTCGAGGGTGAGTATAACGAGACGTTTCATGACCACCATGACATTTCGACTAGCATGTTGATGTCGAAGTTTCACCAACTGAAAAAGAGAAATACTCAGCTATTTGCCGTCACTGACAACCTCAATGATATCTTACCAAATAACTCATGGAAGCTACAATGAGGATATCAGTAACAACACTTCCCCACAACCAGAGCTACGGCGAGTGGAGGGGAAATAAGCACAATCCGGGGTAGGTGTCAGGAAATAAACGGACCATAACTGGTACATAGAATCCCGGGTTAACATTCAAAACTGTCCTGATAATGCCATCCTAAGCAACTGGTATGAGATTTGCGTCGACCGGTCAAGAGAGTTGAGACTTACGTAGATGCCAACCACCATACCACTAACGCCACCAACGAAGGCGAGCTAAGGGTGAAAATCAGGCCGGTCCGCACTCACAAATTTATAAGGTGGACCTACGAAAGCGATAATGGCTGGGAGAACTCTCCACTGGCTCAGAACCCGGACTCGCCAGCAGTAGACGAGTTGTACGATGAATGCAATAAGACCATCCATAAACGGAGAGTCAATGCTTGCGATGCCAAAGTCGAGCATCGCTTCGTAATTGCCGAAGTTGTAGACAAACCAGTTAAAGGCGTCTACCATTGTCATTATAGTCTGAATGGTGTCGAGTATGAACAGAATGTGGACTGAGCGTATCATGGTAAGATATATAAAAAACCCGACGCGCTGTGAATAGACACACCGATGCTCCGAAGGAATTTGTTATCCCTGTTTGCTGCATGGTTGCAATACACGACTATTGGGTTTGTAGATCAACAGGTGAGGTCAACATAAGGTACAGAGCGACGAACAGTATTGCATGAGCAAGATGCCAAATAGCCACCAGTTGAGAATGATCCCGACGAGCTATAATATTTGTAAGCATATAGATAAATTATCGGATTCCCCGGAGAGTACGACATACAGGCGGACCCGTTCTATCATTTCGATATTCAGCAATACGTTAGCAGTCCGGTGGAGTTGCAAGACTCACTTCAACGCGTCATTCTTCACTGAATCGGCACCTTTGCTCGGACCTAAGGCCATAGTTTATTGATAATTAGTTGCAGAGGAAGGCAGGTAATGCAGCAAACGCCACTTCTAACCTGATTCAAATACATGGGCCTTGATATAACCCCCAGATAGACGCTCTGGGGGTTCATTCAAAGACTTTAATTGATAAACAGGAACCGTTTACCTTGCCCGATGGTTTTGACATGAACACAAACCCGTGGGGCTTTGCCCATTAATGTAATAGCCTTCCCACCGGTGCGACGATTGGATGGACATCACGACAAACCATCGAACACATACTGATGCACGCTCGTGTCTCATCGCCTGTAAAGCGGGTGAGTTCCTTCTACAGCACTATACGCTGGCAGTGTGGTATCCCGGGACGAGAATAACGCATGCGACAGCACAGCCCCCCGTAAATGTCCCCCCACGGGAGTGGAAGTAAGTGGGCGTTGGTACTTATATCAAGTCCTGATAGTTATCAGCGATGAAGTCAAAATTAATATCACAACATGGGTGGGTTGCCGTGGGATGGTAATCAAACCGTAATAGCTTGTTTCTTGAACAACACTGGACGCCCCGGATGCAAGGCTGCGCGACTCCGCTTCGGACCCTGGTGAGCTAGAGTGAAAAGTCGAGGCTTCGCGAACGATAATATTTCCAGAAAGCGCTTTTGCAATCATACTGCGGCATCTCAGTGCAGACGTTTTTTTGCAGGAGTCGCAATGATTGTGATCAGTAAAGTACACCGATGCCAATCGCATCAGTGGCTGAAATCAATCATATGTCGGATGCCCATGGTAGGAACCGTAATTAGAAATAAACAGAGGATATACTCGTCAGGGATTTCGTTTCACGAAACAGGGGCGCACTTAGGCTGCCCGATTATGTTTCAGCTAGACTGGCTTGATCTGACGGATAGAATGTGAGTGGGTCCTGCACCATAGTCTTGAGCGACACATGAGTGTAACGTTTGCACCCGGAGACAAGCCCACAGAGGCGCGCAGATTTCGTAGCCCAGACCAGGATATCCATCGATGTGCCATTAGGTCATAAAGAGACACTAAGCAAAGCAGAGTAGCAGTCGACCAGTTTTTTCAGATTGCTTCTGCGGGGATTAAAACTAGTATCCCACTCTATTTTAGAAACGCTTTCGAAAGAGGCCCTTCGAGGGCTGTGACGCTCTCCAGGGACTAATAAGTTTCAGCTGACGCCGTAGGATCCCGGGCCTATTGCTTTCGCCATACAGTTAAATGAGAGTGAGGATCGAGGGGGCGTGAGCCATGTTCTTTGTTTAAGGAAAGAGGCGCGCGCTTATCGATGTATAAATAAGAGGCAACCACTTAAGGTAAACGGAGTCCTGGCAGCCGCAGAGTCGGAGTCTGACTCTCAGATGGACTTGAACTGGAAAACGGAAAAGGCGAGAGACCATGTGATAATCCCCACGATCGAATTTCAACGATCAAGCTGGTTGACAGTCTTTACATACGGGTTCCTTCAAATAAGCAGTTTCGTGCTTCCTACACTTGACAACCAACGAGTATTCTTTGGCAGACAACGACACAGCAAGATTAGATCCCTTCCGTTGCAATCACAGTCGAAGCCTCGTATCTACCGCCGAATAGGCTCTGCCGTATATTTAAATCCATCCTTATCATTTGTATAACTCACCTAGTCGCTATCAGGTGTGCTTATCGGGGCTACGTATTATCCCTTATGAAGCTTACTAAGTCCTCAAAATACATGTAAGTCACTGTGGAACCCCGAACTGTCCCTCATGTACAGGAATCATCACACCGTTCCTGGATTCTAATTCTTACTTGGACAAGCGAGAACACGAGGGCGCGGCGCAGGACGTGTTCGTTGCCGGCATTGAATACAACTTATCATCGTGGGAACCATGTTGGAACCATGGCTCCGACCCACCAGGGAGATATATATACTACCTCCAGAATCAGGCGCCAGTCCCCATGCTACACTCCGACGCTCATGGGAGAAGAGACAAGACACGATTCCGCGACCGTTTCAGAGAATGGGCTGCCAGGAAACTCAAATTGGGAAGATGAAGCAGAACTAGCGAGGATGGGGTATAAACAGGAGCTGAGGTGATACCTACCCTTATCGTGCTCTTTCGATACATTTTTGACGTGGTATTCGGACTCGTATAGGAGGGAATTGGGTTTGCTTCAGAATTTTGGAGTGGGCAAACCTCACGATCCTCAATCCCTCGTGAAGTTGATCCATTTAATCTAGGTATCGTTTTCGATCATATCAGTCCTGACTGGGGTTCCTTCGCTGTTCCTGTACGGATTGGTTAGTCTGACATCATTTATTCTACATTAGTCATGAAGCTGATCCAGCATATAGAATACTGGAGGGCCAGGTGTGATGGTCTGGGGATGGGTTGTTGTTTGTGAGTACCTGTTCAGTGTAGCACGATTACGGAAAAGATTGAGGACATCAGCCTTCTCCACAATGTTGGTGGGCTTGGCTATGGCTGGTATGTGATTGAAATTCACATGATGTAGTATTTTACTAAATAAGAGGGATGCTGGTCGGCAGAGGTATGCAGGTAAGAACTTTCACCTTGGTATTATTATCCCATCTGACTGGCATTCTCTTTTCATAGTGCGCATCCTACGTCGGGCGGACCTTACTTTTGGGCAGCCATGCTTTCCAGGAAAGAGGACGCACCCCTTGCGTCCTGGATTACCGGTAGGAACCTAGATGGAGCTTCTTCAATCCAACTGATGTCCTCCGAACAGGCTGGTTCAATCTTCTTGGACAAGTCGCTGTGACAACAGGCATCAGGTACATTAACATACACTTTTTGAGCCACTCATCTCTGAGAGAAGACTACTGAAAGCTTCGCCTGTGCGAACTTCCTCTCAACAGCTTGTACCCTAAAGACCAGTTTTGTCCCTACTCCCAATACAACGATTGGAATATACGCCGCGGTTCTTGTATCACAGGGCCTCATCAACACCTTTGGCGTGCATCTCCTCCACTATCTTAACAACGTTTCCGTTTGGTGGCACGCTCTTGGCACCTTCTCACTTGTGGTTGCCATTCTTGCCAAGGCGCCAACACACCAAAGTGGAAGATTCGTGTTTCAAACGTTCATCGATGGGACAGGAGCTGATGGAGGTACTGGCTGGGGCACGAGAGCGAGTAGTGCCTACGTGGCGGTGATTGGAGTGAGTCACATATATCTTCTGCGAGTGCTTCTATTCTGAAGAGAATCTGTCGAGATCTTGATGGCCCAGGTCAGTCTACCTCATCACCAAAGGTATTGAAGGGCTGTTGATGATCTGACCGCTTGATCAGTATACACTCACCGGTGAGTGAGCGTCTTCTATCCATGTCAGGTGTTACGAATATGACGCATCGCAGGATTCGATGCCTCCGCTCATGTCGGTGACCCGTTCTCAAGAACCTTCATCCGCCCCGCTTATCTATCTATTTCAATAGATGACTGAGGAGACAAAGAATGCGGCCATGTCAGGAAGCATAGGAATTGTGATGGCAATTGGAGTTTCTGCTGTTCTGGGCTGGTTTCTCATTTTAGGTCTCCTCTTCTCGATTCAAGACCTTGATGGGACATTGAACTCGGCAACTGGACAGCCTGTTGCCCAGATATTCCTGGACACCGTAGGCGAGAACGGCGCAATCGCATTAATGGTGAGCGAGGTGTTTCTTTCGGCGTCTGGAAATATTCGCTGACTCGAATAGGTTATTGTTATTGGGGCTATGTATTTCTGCGGGTATGTCCGGTATGCAACCCACCTTCGCGGGAGTGGTAACGATCCGTTCACCTTCCAGAACATTTTCCATCACATCTAATTCACGGATGATGTATGCCTTCTCGAGAGATGGTGGCGTTCCTGGACACCGATTTTTTGCAAAAGTAAACGAAAGGTTGAAATCTCCAACCCGTACAGGCAGGTCTATCTATAAATAATCCCGAGGAGACGCAGCTGATACAAGCTCGTAGTTTGGCTTGCGTGCACGCTTAGTTTCATTCTCGGCCTACCCAGTCTTGGGAGCTCGGTTGCCTTCTCAGCGGCCACTTCAATAGCAACAATTGGCCTTTATATTTCTTATGGTTTGTACATGCATTAAATCAATCGAGTACGTAAGCTGATATTCAATAGGCATTCCCATTGCACTCAGAGTGATATATCGCGATCGCTTCGTCCGAGGCCCCTTCCATCTGGGAAGATTTTCGTACCCGATTGCAGTCGGTGCTGTGCTTTGGATCGCATTTATCTCTATCGTCTTCATCCTTCCCCAAGTCAATGTCAGACCGGTTCCCTTTTTCACTAGTCTCTATGTGCTGATGTATCCCCCCGTAGCCCGTTGACTCGCAGACACTGAATTATGCAATAGTTGCTGTCACAATTGTGGTGGTGTACAGTGCAGGATTTTGGCTTCTTTCTGCGAGAAAATGGTTTGTGGGACCCGTAAAGCAAATTGAAGGTGCGTCGTGCTCTTGGACGCTGTGGGGCAGCTCTTATATCTGAGCGGTAGAGGAAGTGAATTTTGAAACGTCCAAATATGAGGGGAGTAACTCCTCACCTTAGATACGTCGAGAGGTACCCTTTGCTCCAGGTAGCATCAGAATTAATACTGAAATTACTCAAGAAAATAAATTAAACCGAGTGAAGGACTGAAAGGGTTTACGAGATAGAACGGCCGATTCAATCTTACCACATTGACAGGAGTGCTAATGAAGCACCCATTAATGGAAATCCACCCCCAAACCATTTCGCTCCACTGAGGAGTGATACCCAACCTATCGCGTCCGGCGGCCGCTCGTACGACATCCCTGGTCCATGGCCCCTTCACTGGCACGGGGCAATCCTATCAAACTTATCTCGCCGTGTGAGGGATCACTTCGATGGATCAAGATTGCCTGGTAAAACGGACGCCCGATTCTTGACCAATACACTAGTAAGCACCCCTGGATACTGAGATACTTATAGGAATGGAACCTGATATGAGCACGATTCTGCGGGCCCGAGTTCGGGCAACGTGTCAAACAGCAGAAGCATGGTATACGCGCACGCCCATCTATCCATCCTTCAACCTGTTCAACCGGAAACAATAGAGACGACCCATCAATCAGCTCGGGAGCAGCCATCTGATACTCTCGTAGGTGTAAAGCTGAGCGGGAGAGGATGGGTCATAAACAAGGATTATAATGCAGTGAATTAGAATGTTCCTTCCTTCCCATCGGCGCCGAAGATCTTATAGCTGAGTAGAACATTGGGGTGGGTTCTTTTAGAAGCAGACCCCTCGTTTGCGTTCATCCTTGTATTATGATCCAGGTTTCGTTCTCGGTCATCACTGACATCACTTTGCTATTAATTCATGGGCTGGTGTGTTGCGCTTCTGTGCGTGTGCTTGTGCTAAAATTTGGTAGAGGTCCGGAGGTCCGGTGGTGATGATCTCGGTATAAGTTGTCGTTTGTAAATCTCTAGGTCAGGAAAAACAAATGTACGACCGGGCTCATGGGGTGGCCCATACTTCTGCACAGCTGGGCCCTCTCAAACAAAGCGTACGCCATCTGTACCCTGGATAAAAGGTGCGCTATCATGGTGGACACCATTCCGTATATATAGGTGGTTCAGCCTTTTCGGGTAGTTTGGCACCACTGCGGCTATCAGGTGTATTCTCTGATCAGTGCATATGAGGGTGTATAGTATACGGGGACTCCATTCGATATTTATCCTGTTTTCCGGTTTGCCTGTGCATTCTCCCTAACCTTCTCTCGACCCCCGGGACATTCAGAGGAAACTTCGTGCCCTCGCTTTTTGTGTCCCCCGGACTCGTCAGCACATCTGCTGCACATATCTTAACGATATTTCCATATGATGACATCCTCTTGGAATGCTCAGTTGTGATGACCACACTGACAAAGGCAATCAGAAGACAAAACATCACCACCGGCCCGTCTCATCCCATCTCCAAGAAGCTGATGAGGGAGGATAGGAATTGCGATGTATACCAGTAAGTTTAGTAGGCAGCCTTTCCGAAACGCCGCATCGAACTCAATCTATTCAAGGGGTATCATCTAGGGGAGTTGGATGGATGTCCGTCGCGAGTTCTTCGCGTTCCTCAGCCAAAAATTCGCAACCCATCGCGCATACCTTTGTTCCTGTTCCTAGACGTTTCTCACTCTTTCATCTTTTTCAGGGCGAAATTTCCCGTGGGACCCTACTGGGACCTTGTGCGGGATTTTTACACCACTAATATAACTTCCTGTCGTACTTCGATAATGCGCGGAGATCCGTTTGACCGATCACCGATATGATGCTCAAGAACACCTCTAGGTGTGACCTTTACCCAGACCATCATGCTGTGTAGGGACATTCTGTAGTGATGAACTGCGTGATAATCACTGAGACCACTGGCGAGGCCAATGAACGTACCGCGCTCCTGACCTACATAAGCTGCGGACATCCAGTTACAAACTCCAGTCCCGTAATCCCAGTCATCGGAACGCTTTACATCGAAGGAATGGATATTGCCCTTGCATGGCAGTCTCAAAAATTTGCGGTAAGCCTACCATGTCAATTCACCATACCTAATATCTAAACTCTGGTACAGTATGTACAACGTGGGTTCAGGAACGGGACCGTGAGGCAGTCTTGATTGACACTCATGTCATAGTTTCCATATATACAATCTTCTTGCACGAGTATATCTCCCACCTCCCCACCGAGGTAGGTTAAATGTAATGGGTGAGGCATCCCACTAACACCATCTCCGGTAGATCGAAGAAATCTGGCTGGCGAAATGGAATCGACGAGTGGTTGTGAAATCACTTTATATCATTTGTCGTTACACAACTTTCCACAACATGGTAGTAACCCTCAAGTATGGTGAGCCCCTCCGGTCCTCTGGTTATAGATGAGGGCTGACATTTCGGGGTTTTGTCAGGAATGATCCCAGCCATGACCGACGTTCGTCACGGTACAGCTTGCCTATAGAAAGATATTGCTCACTAGCTCTTCTTCTATCAGGGAAAACAATGCCTTACCTTATCGCTTGCCGGTGTTTGTAGGCGTGGTACTAATTCTATGGCTACCCCTCCACTTATGTTTATTAAACTAGGGGTTACCTATATTGGAATAGGGTGTGGCGAGCGTAAGCCTACCCCTGTTTTCCCTTGCAAAGGAAACATCGCTTTCTCACGCCAGTGCTAGTCACATTTTATCTTCGCGCATACGCCCTTTGGCAGGATATCTGGTCGGCGAAAATCTTCATCGTGTTGTTGGGATTTGTAAGTTAGGAACTTGCATATTCTTGATTTGCTCACAACTTTTGGAGGGGAGGTTCGGGGTCGGCATTGTATTGGCGAGTTTCGCTACGCGCAATGCAACTCTCCAATATACAATCATGAGGAACAACTCCATTAGGAGCTGTCCCGTTCTTATTCCGAGTGCGGCAGAGGTTGCGATGTGGACAATTTTTGCGATTTTGGGCAGTGAATGTGGTGTGTTGCTTCCAATATTTTGACGACTTACTAATTCTAATGAATTTCCCCTCATTCAAACTTGCTGTCTAGTCCTCATGATGTTGGCAATTGGCGCGAAAATCAAGTTCCAGTATCACTTGGGCGTAGATTCCCTGACAAGGAAGATTTATCAAGACGCCGTATATTATTTTTTTGTCAGCTTGTGTGCGTCATTTGGATTACCGAGTCTTTTACCAACGGAATCTTATGGCATAGCAGTTATATCTGTGGCGTCGGTACTCATCTACTTCACGTGTTCAGGGCCTCTCAAACAAATCGACGGAGTGTTAGTTGATCTACTATTTCTTGGGTTCTCTTGTTGTCTGTTCTGATTCTTTTATGATCAGGCTGGCGGCCACTGGCGTGCGTTGTGTTGCATGTCGTTCCATCCTGCGACTCAGGGGGTACGACAAGACTGGTGGGACTGGATTAACGACTGAGGTCACCAATCCAATATACTTTGTTCACAGTATGCGCTGTGGTGACGATTCGGGGCTATTTTTGGATTCTATTTCGCAGTCTCAAGGGAAGGAGGTTTAGAGACGGGCCCTGATGTGTCGAGCGGGCAAGCAGGGTTGTGGCCGCGTAACGTCATTTACCGAAGGAGGGGCGTACTTGGCGGCCGTAGCTGGACGTTGAACCAGAGCACTGTAGGCAAATGAGCAGATGAGAAGGAGGTAACATAAATTGTACTATGTATTTTCATGCATCCGAAAGAGGGTGCCAGTAGGCCAGGGTGAAACAAGAACCTTAGAGTATTCGGTTTCGATACTCCCACCCACCTGTGAACTCGCGCAAATTTTGGCACAGGAGGATCGTGAGCCCAATTCTGTGCTTGTCTTGATCTTCTCAGTCGGAACATTAGATAAGAACGACTATAATTACTCGCCCGCCCAGTTTCATCGAGTTGCATAACTTTGATTGATTTATCGGTTGGCCGGTTGGCCGGTGGCCGAATCCGAAAGTGTCTGCCGATAGGTCTAGCTCGCGATCGCTTTTCAGCCAATGTGACGGTTGTGTATGAATGAACAACCTACGGGTGTCAGCATAGTTGTTCTGCTGCATTAAAATGCCTTGGAAGACACTGCACGCCATTTCCCTCTCACCCAGTCTCTTCCTAGATGATTTCTAGCTCGTCCGACTAAACTTGTGTCCCGAACATGAGTGCTGGGACTACCACTAAAGCGTTGATGTTTCATTTTTTGAAATTCGAGGGTCCACCCGAGGATGATCCCAGGTATTGAAAAACCTGACGGAAGAGAGCCGTTGAGTCTGCTGGACCCTTCAGACTTCATCCGGAACTTGAGTGTCGATAGGGTAGCTCCCGAATCCCGCAGGGTCTTCGCTGGGATGATTTCTTGGTTGATCAGGCTAAGTATAAATACTGTATTGATGAGGTCAGGGACAGGCGTGGGAAACACGGATATCTCCTAAACAAGTGAAACCGTGGAGGAGCACTGACATAAAACACACAAGACATATAATAGCGGTAAGTCGTAGCTGCTTATTTCTGCCCAATACTATGCTGACTGTCTCCGGAAGGGGTGACCCCGGTGACCAGATGGTCCATAGACTGTCGGATTCTCGTCTTCTTTCGAACCTGATATCCCATGAGAAGGACTACTCAAAACACCTTCAATCTCTCCTCAGCTCGTCTCACGCTTCCTTGGCTTCACTCTCCGCGTTTGCTGCTGCTGCTACTCCGTCAATTTCTCGGGTTATTCTCTCTATTTCTGGTGACCTTTCCAGTGCAGATGATGCGCTTCGGCGGTACAAAGACGCGGTCGACGCATGGCGCGAGCAGCTCAAGACGCTCAAGGACATGGAGGCAGAGATCTCGAATATCTTGCGGGACAGGGAGATCTTGTGCGCACTACGTCTTATACTGTTCCGGATTGTATTGAACACCATACAGGGTTACTCGTGTCCTGAAGGCCTCCAAGAGTGAGAAGCTGCCGAAAGACAAGGACAGAAATGGCAACGTGTCCAGGCGCAATTCTGTTATCAGCCAGCACCAACGCTTCCCCTCTTCTTCTTCCCTCTCCCTTTCTGTTGACCATTCTGCCTATACTCCAAGTGCATCTCTCCCGACTTCCAGCAAACTCGCGAATGCACAAACCGAACTTCAGGCATGCGAAGCTCATCTCGCTGTAAAAGAGCGGGAGCTTGAAGTTGCCCGCGTCGCTTCTATTCGTGATGGACTACACATTCGTTGCGACGCACTTGTGGAGTGTGGTCGGGACTGGGTTGAAATGGGAAAGGTTGCCCTTCGCACCCTGGAAGGTTTACAAGTTGCTGAAGGTAGTCATTACTACGGTTGATGACGAACTCTATTTCTCATTCCCTGTCGTATAGGAGACTTGCAAAAACTCAAACATCCTCAAGAACCCTATTCGGCTCCACACCCACCTTCCTCCACTCTTCATAAAGCTTTGCTTCCTCCTCCTCGAGGTGAAACTGGGTCTGACCTAGGTTACCATCCTTCTTCGGAATTGTCATCCATTGGTCCATCTCAGTCTGCTTCTCAAGTAAATATCAGTATTGACACTTCTGCCACAGTAATCCCCAACGCACCAAACCCCATTCTCGGTTTCAACGGCAGTGACATTCAATCCGGACAAACCAGGGCCAATCCAATGTCTGCACCTCACGTCTACAAGTCCGACGCCCCGCCTTCGACCCTACCTCCTTCCAACGTTGAGTATGGCAAATTCCATGTCCCGCCCGCTCATGCTATCTTGGATACAACGATGCCTACGGTTACTCCCATCACCTCCCGACTCGAGGCGCCGAGAACAGGCAGTGGGTACTTGACACCTGCATCGAACGAAGAGGAGAAGCCTTACACCACCACGGAACGTCGCACAACGAATCACACTGTTCGAGTTGACAAGGATTTGGACGCTGAGGATCAGCCTTATCTCACTAGAGAGGAGAAGTTACTCAGGGAGGGCAAGCTACGGATCGTTGACAATCCTCGGTATCATCAACCAGCTACAGTCCCAGAAGCTCCTATTTCCCAACCTGGGACTGTGCCGACGCACGCAGTCCAGGCGGAAGCGACTGAAGACAGCACCGCGACTGGTCCTGCTCAGGTTCAGCCTCCGGAGCCGGAAGTTGCGGATAACAGGGAGATCGGAGAGAGGGAAGAGCTATCCGAGCAGACTCATGGAGAGACGCCCCCTAGTATTTCTGAACAACCACAGACGCCCAAGAAGCGCTCAAAGCGTATGGAATCTCCAGCTCCCGGAACGCCTCAGAAGAGCGGGTTTTTGGGAAGCTTGAAGAAAGTCTTTGGTCATCATCGGGATACCAGTGTTGAGCGGGGGGAGAAAGCGAGGGAGAAGGAGCGGGGAAAGGAGGAGAAAGCCGTTGAGCGGGAAGAGAAAGCGAAGGAGAAAGAACAGAAAAGAGAGGAAAGAGTTAAACAGCAGAAGGAGAGGAAGGAGAAGATGAAGGAGAGGGAGGCGGAGGATAAGGAGAGAGCGAGTTTGAAAAAGAAACAGAAACGGGAGAGGCAAATGAAGTCGCTTGTGCCTGATTCGTCGGATGATGAGGGTGGTGATGTGTCGGATGAGGAGAAGCGTACTGCTGGTCGGGCCAGTGGTTTCCTCAAATTTGGGAAGAAGAAGAAGCAGGACAAGTGGGAAACCCGGACCGATAAGAATCTCTCAGAAATTCGGGGGCAAAGTGGGGAGGGGGGTGGTGATCGGGTGGTGGGAGTCATGGGGGGTTTTGTCATGAAAGAGAATGTGGACCTGGAGAAAAATCTGAGGGAGGGCGTTGCTGGCCGACGTGCAAGCATTGGGGGTGTAGATGGTGGAAAGCAGGTGAAGGGGAGTGTTAGGAGGGCATCGACTGACGGGAGATTTGTTGTTGAAGGAGGAGCCAAAGTTGGAAGGACTGTGAGCCTCCCGCCAGTTGCATCGTCTTCGAGGTTGCGACCGGAAGATAAGGCTTCGCGTCCCTTCGATGCTACCTCTGGTCGTTTCGTATATCCTCCTCCACCAGTGCCGAGCCACCCTGGTGCTAGTACCGAGACTAGGTTTAGAGAGGAACTTGCAAGTCAATCCGGATCATCTTCTAGGATTTCACCTACACACAAACGGGAGAGTGGTGGCATGAAGGACAAGGGCTACGCGAGTGACACTACAAGCTTTGCATCCGCTCGCGCGGCACACATTCCAACTGCGTCCGCTCCTACTGGCCCTACTGGTGTCGCGCGTAAACCAACAACGAAGAAGAGGACCTCTGCACAGGTCGGTGGTTCTGGGCACGGTCCAGTATTGAATGGCGCTCCGGTACTTGGTGGTCCAAGCTCCGGTTATTCTGGAAGGAGGGCGTCTGTGGACATCAATGCGGCGCCTCCAAGACCTGCGTCGGGCGCTGGTCATCGCAGGGTTGCTAGTGTTGACTATGGACGACCGACTAGTACTACTTTCGTGCGTCATCCCCCGACGAGGGCACCTGCGACCATCATGATTCCTGCTGTCCCTTCTGCGGTGCCGCCAACAGGGGGACAAGACAGTTTGATGAGTATTGTGGATAGTGTGACGAGGAGGAATAGGCAGGCTTGGGATGCGGCGTTGATGGAGGCGAGGGTAGATAAGTCGAGGGGCGAGATGAAGTCTGAGATCGCGAGCTCGTTTTCTGGGAGGAATGGGAGTGGTGTTGTGATGGCGGCTGGCACTGGCACTGGCGAAATGGTGGAAGGCAGAGCTACGGAGTGTTTGGGTGATTCGGTGAGGGCCCCTCTGAGTACAGATCGAGAAGTATTGTTGACATCGACGAAGGGAACACCTGGGTTACCTAGGGGAGGGGCGACGACGGCATTTATGACGGTCCGGACGCAAGTTAATGGGGTGCAGGATAAAAAGCCATTGAAAAGCGCTATGAGGGCCAGCCGATCGCCTTCGCCGGAACGTGCTGTACGTGACTATGTGTTTGTTGAGGGGTCTGGTGTGGGTAGGGGCAGTTCTCGTGCGTATGCCACAGGGACAGGGAGGGACAGGATTGTGCCGATGGAAGTTTTGCCTTCGGTGTCGTCGTTACCTGGGGAAACGCGGACAATGCCAGGAGGTGGCGTTACTAATGGGAAGAAGAAGGATGAGATTGAGGATGAGGAGGATGATGACTCGGCTTCGATCTCGTCTTACGAAACTGGACAGGAGAACATCGCAAGTACCGACGATGAAAAAAAGCGAAAAACTGATGGCGCAGCCGCAGTTGTTCGGGCACTACGCGAGGAAGATGTTGATAGGAGGCCGGGGGGTGGGTCGCCTCCGCTCATTGCGCCCTCTCCAGTCCGTACGGGCCAGGTTGCATCAGTGGTTATGTTGACTGATGTTAATGGTGCTCCTCAAAGGGTTGTCACTCCCAGTTCAACACCCGGGAGGCGGAAGAGTGTCCGTGTTTCGTTGCAACCGACATTCTCGCCTACGCCCCCTGCCATTGAGGACGAGATGGACGAAGAAGGGAGGGCCCCCTATGTGTTCAGAGATATCTTTGCGCCTACTTCAGTCTTGGCAACAGATCAGTCACAGTATCAAGCCCCACCACCTGTTTTGCAGGTGTCGAAGGGGTATGGTGCGCGGAGGACCTCGGCGAAAGATATATGGGACGACACGAGTGATGATGATGTGGAGTATCAGAGGGCGAAGAATTTACTGATGCAGTCGACGAACGGACGGTGATAGGGTTCGTTTTTTTTCTTGTTTGATAATTTCTTCTCGTATGGTGCTGTAGCCTTAGTGATTCATTCTCTACCTTCATTTTATAATATGCGCCTATCTATTTTGTACATAGTTTACTGTAATTTATCAATGTCAGTGACATCGACCCACTCAGGTTACCTGCCGAGGTGACAGAGGGAAAGCGCTGACTAAGCGACGTTAATGAGAATGATCTGATCCAAATACCCACCGTAGCCAGACAAACTGCAAGAACAGCTTTCTGCTTCGTCCCATCATCTGCTTCGCCCACCAGCTTATCTTGTCGCGCGTCTGAGTGACCTACTTTTCTCCACCCCAACCTCCAATTGCGAATCTATTCTATCGAATCTCAAGTGATAAAGTCGTAATCAAAGATGTCTGACCAAGAAGCTGGAACTCAACAAGGCGACGTCAAACCTGAGGATCTCAATGCCCCCATTAATATCAAGGTGCGTTTTCTCGAGGTTAGCTGTTTCGATTGTCGCGGCTCATATGTTCATTTACTTTGTTTGCCCTTTTCGTCCCGTGCCGACATTCGTGCATTGAACTTGCCGTCATCTTCTGGGCCAATTCTGGCGACGCTGCGCGTGTTTGTGAACAACTAATGACTCGATTTGACTTACTTGGTTGTGTAAACGCGGTTCCGGTGCCCTGATCTCGTAGGTCGTGAGCTCAACCGGGGATGAAGTGTTTTTCAAGATCAAGCGGAATACAAAGCTTAGCAAGCTTCAGGGGGCCTATGCAAACAAGGTTGGAAAGGACGTGAGCAGTATCAGGTAAGCATTGGTGCATCCTGAGGTTGTGCGTGGTGCACGCACCCGGTTTGCTGATCTCATGCGATGCTTTGCAGATTTTTGTACGACGGCAGCCGGCTAAACGATGACGACACTCCTTCAACTCTTGATATGGAGGAGGGCGGTACGTTTCTCTTCTTTTCTCGTGAAGATGATGGTGCTAATGGACCTGTCGTGGGATAGATGCGATTGATGTCATGGTGGAACGTATGTTGGTTTCCTTTGTCGTGTATACGGTACCTGACAGTCCCGTTTTTGATAGAGGTTGGAGGGTCGTCATGATCGAGTTAAATATCCTTTTTACAACCCCGTTCACCGTTTACCAGAATTTAATCGCTTTTTCCACCTTTCAAACTCGTACCCGTGTGAAAAGAGTACAAAGGCGAGACTACGTATCCGGCCTCACCAACATCACACGGGCGCTTTCTAGTACCCTGACTCGGGGATCGTTTATTTGATCGACCACATTGTACTTAGTCCTTGTGATCTACTCAGCTATACAAAGACTCAGGTCCAGATGCCCGACAATGTGTGAGAGGCAATATATATCTCCACAGATTCTGGCTGATCTAATTGACAAGCAAGCTCAACTCCTATCCTGGGAAAGCAGCAGGACTCTTCAACCCGTTCTTGCCCACAGCACGGACACCAAAATCGACATTATCCTTTGAGACGGCCACGGTGGCACTCGACACCTTCCCGACAGAGACGGCGTGAGTCCAGAATGTCTGATCACTGGGTCTCCATACAATCTCGTAACTTGCGGCATTGGGATCGGCCGTCCAACGCAAGGTGGAATTGTTGGTCAATTGGGACGTGTCAAGGGTCACTTTCTTGGGCGTCCCAGGCGCGTTGGCGAGCGTCCATAGTGCGGCGCCGTTGACTTTGGCGACGCGGGCTGTGAACTTGAAGTCAACGAACTCAATGAGATCGCCGAATTGGACGCCGTTTACGACTCTGGTGTCTTGGTGCTGGTGTGCGAAATTTTCTCGAGGCTCTGTGAAACGGACGGCGGGGAAACCATTTTTGAGGAAGGAGAGGTGGTCACCTCCGCGAAGGTATCGGTCAGGGCGATAGATCGTTTGGACTAGGGATTTCGTCGAATGATTAGCAAGCAGGCTCCAATATGTACGGGCGAATCATACCTTCCATTCCCGTTATTGTGTTCTGTGCTACTTCAGCAACAAATCGTCCAAGTTCTCGTGCCGGTGAGTCATTCTCCCCACCGATATTGACGCGGCTAGTAACCTGTGCAAAAGTCTCTGTTGGTGGAATGCCTGCAGCGAACATACGGATCGTGTTGGGATCCGTAGTGCCGTCGTCGCCGACTGGGCTCCCCACAATATCGTTGTCCAGCATCCCTTGAACATCCATGCTCGCATTCTTCATCGTTTCAGCCATAAACTCGGAACCATATAAACCTTGTTCCTCCCCGGCAACTGTAGCGAAGACGATTGTCGCAGCGGGAGTATGGGTAGCCATGACTCGAGCGAGTTCCATCGACACGGCAACCCCGGACCCATCGTCATCTGCTCCAGGAGCATCGTCCATAAAGTTCATTATGTCAGAAATACGGCTGTCATAGTGGCCGGAAACGACATAGACGCGATTGGGCTCAGATGAGCCTTTCAACGTAGCAAAGACGTTGGAGATATTCACAGGGAAGGAGATACGGTCCGCAATGCCTTGGGTGTAGCTTTCGGTCGTGACTGTCATACGTCCACCTGAGGCGGCGGCGTAGGTTTCCAATTCGGAGGCGATCCAGTCTCGCGCGGCACCAATACCACGGTTGGGATCGGTCTGGTTGGAAAGTGTGTGGCGGGTGCCGAAGGTAGTGAGTTTGCTGATTATTGCTTCAATGCGCGCGGGATCAATTTGGGAGAGGATTGAGGCAAGTTCGCCGTTAGGTTGTTGGGTGGTCACAATCACTCCTGGACCCGGAGGCCAGAGAGGGTCAAGTGGAAATTGGCTAACTTTTGCATGGACTGCAACGGGGATTAGTTTGATATTTGAAAAATATCCCGATCAAGCTCACCCGTTGACAGGCAGAGAAGACAGGATAAAAGGAGAACTCTCATTTTCTGTTCGGGATATCTCGTTACTTTTACGGGGAACAGAAGTTAGAGGCTTTATATGTTGACAAGAAATCCCTGACAAGCGGCGTAGAGGCATTCGCTGCCTTCTCAATATCCGTATGGCCACATGCTCCAACTCATGTTTCGCCTGCTGACTTTATGGTGCACCAATGGCATTGACGGCCGACCATCCACTGAACGAGATTTCTCATGGACGCTGCCTTCGAGAAGCAACTCTGTGTGTGAAATTACCGCTTTTCTATTTATTCCTCCCATTACTCACCAAAAACGTCTTCTACAGGCTTATATGTATATATAAAAGTAGTATTTTTGAGCCAGGACTGAAATTATCAGTGATCTCATTGCACGGATGCCAGTGTCCACTCTGCACAAGGACGATCGCACTTCCAGACCCGGATCCCGAAGCATATTAGTCTCTCCGGATCAGATCGAACCGTCATCACCTGTTGGACATACGTATGGGTGAGCTGGAAGCTTGCCTTACGCGGAAGGTCGGTA
Organism: Macrolepiota fuliginosa MF-IS2; assembly: GCA_015584085.1. NCBI lineage: Eukaryota > Fungi > Basidiomycota > Agaricomycetes > Agaricales > Agaricaceae > Macrolepiota > Macrolepiota fuliginosa. Next base: position 8,036 of record MU151137.1, on the reverse strand, counting down.
TTGAAAGCCGATATCTAGGCGCTTGTTGGGGCTAGGCACGGGACCCCGTAGCCCTTACTGAGCTGGATATGATGCCTCGAGGCATTGGCCACTCGTGCTACCATGCGGGGAAGCGAGACTGCGGAGTTAGATCTGAGGTGAACAAGCATTCTTGTTGTCTTTGAGGGCCAAAGCCAGGTGGCACGACGGGGCTGGTTCATGACGCAGGAATATACGGGGCTCTAAAGGGAACTCAACACGTATACAAGTAAATGGTGATGGCCTGATCGATAGCGTGGGGTTGGTGTGCCAAACTGGAGGCTCACAGGTGGATGCCGGAGGCGGTTGACGGCGTGGGTTGTGCGGCCTCGGGTGTTTCTAATCGTTTGGGACCATAAATGTGTTAGAAGCCAGAACGTGTGCACCCTCCTCCAAATTCGTTCATGTGGTTGACGATAGGAATCAGGTGGTATTTAGGGGGTGATATGGACGACATACTGGGCCTGACGTTTATGTCTCAGGGACCTTTGAGTGATGGTAAGTAGTAGTCTTTGTCAAAAATCAAACTCTACACTCCAACACCATCAAACATGGTGAAATTCCCCAGGAACCACCCTGGAACCACTGAGGATAATAGTTATAAAGCATAAATTTAGCTCGACACATTCTGAGTAGCCCACCTTGAAGGGAATGAAACAGTCATCCCTCTGGCTTCAGACTGAGGATCTTGATGCTTGACTACTACAATCTCCAGATGTGGCGAATGATTGTGTTGTTGTGTTGCCTACTTTAAAAGATCTAACCAGAAACTAACAGGTATTCAGCACATGTAAGCAACTGACAGGTAGTCAACCTACGGTATGGTGGGTGTGTTAAAATGGTGTATCTCCTCCACAGAGAGCCCACTGTAGAGACGGCAGATCGGCTGCACGTGAAACTAGCGCCTAACAGCGTCTCAAACAAATACCAAGAGCGCCCGAATTTCGTTAAACGCCGACATGACGAGCATAGGAAATACGAACCATTCTTCAATAAACCCATTCCATCTAGCACCAAGATTTATGACAGAACGTCGCCCCGTCCATCCGAGACTGTATTTCTCGAGTCCACCGAGCCAAATGAATACCAGGTAGCGGCTGGAAAACTTCGCCAAAGAGTCAGTAAAAGGTTAGGATAGAAATATAGGACCTACCTGGGTATGTGACGGTGTAAATTATCTTGTAAGATCCGGAACTCTGTACAAGTTGAGTACGAGCCTCAATAGTAGTAGTTAGTGAGTGAATGGAAAGGATCGATCTACTCGCTGAAAGCTATCACCTCTAACCCTTTGGGCAATCGCCCTCGTCGTCTCTCTTCCCCTTCGCCAAAGCGTCCTCTCGGTCGTCTCTCGGGCTCTTCAGGATTTTGAAGCCCTAGTGGTTGACAGACGCAACCACGCTCGCAAGCACTTTCTCATTATTTCGTCTTCAACACCGTAGACCTCACTTCACCACCACAACATGTATATTGAGCAATAAGCAAGGGCTGCAGCCGACACTGACCTCAGACAAAACCCAAAGCGGCAGAGATTGATATAAAATATTCTACGATACCAGAAAGGTTGCTGGTAAAGTATCAAGGCGGTGGGTTAAGTAGGTGGAAAGAAAATCGCTCGCGACTCAAAACTTTTCAAACACACCATCAACGACAGTAGGTGAAACGGACGTAGAGAAATTCACTCGTGATTCAAGATTTTCCAAACACACCAACAATCTATATTATATACTACTCGAGGTCCACACCACATTTCTCCCTCTGTATCCGAATCTACTCGTTTCATTGATTCCGCAAACTGTCATCAGGGGCGCCAGAATATAACCAAGCCGATCCCAAACCTCAAAGCTGAGAGGAGGTCTCCAGCCATGAATTTGAGCCGGCACGAATGAGTTTCTGACCCAGGATCTGTTCAACACGAGCTCCATCAACTCCAGCCGGTGGTTTTGAAAGGTTCCGATCCCTTCTCGTGACTTCTCGGAAGTGCTCCTTTTCGCGAGTGAGCAGGGCTTGAACATCATCATCTCTACCATTCCCCACCAGACCTTGTGCACGGAGGTCGTATACTATTCCCTCGCTCGTCGGACGATATTGCGGGTTGCTGGCCCAACATCGATGCACCAAGTTTCTCATCCCCTCGTCATATTCGTCCGAAGAAATTATCGAATCTGGGTTGCGTTCGTCAGGCAATCCCCCTCTATCCAGTACCCGATTTATCTGCCTAGTTGACTGATACTTGCTGAAAGGCAATAGACCAGTCAAGACCTATCACGTTCATTGAAGCGCACTCAGTACTGTCAAGAATAGTAATCATCCATACCTCAAAGAAAACACATCCCACAGACCATATGTCGGTTAGTTTGTTTGGTCTTGGGGTGTCCTCCGATAGTTCTGGGGCAGCCCAGCGGTCTGCGCGGTGGGCAGGACTGTTCGTCATGGTCATCAACGAAAGCGACATGTCCATTTGAAAGGATGAAGAGCCAAAATCAGCTATGCAAGCTCTTCCCATGTTATCCACGAGAATATTCGTCTACGACAGATCATTTCAGTCAAGAGACAATCTCGCTCATGAGAGGAGCAAAACACACCCCTTTGAGATCACCGTGAACGACGTCTCGTCCATGGAGGTATTCAAGACCGCAGGCGATGTCACAAACCTTCAAGTATGTTGACACAAATATGCGATGCGAAGCAGAGAGGCCAACTTACCAGAGGCTTACGAGGCTTGGTGGTATTCATCTCCAGATATCTAACTACATTACCGTTCTCCATCCAAGGGGATACAAGACAGATCCGCGTAAGGGAAGTGTCGAGGTAAAATAGGCCGTATAATGGCAGTATGTTCTCATGCTCAAGCTCGCCCCACAGGATTGCCTCTACTGAATAGTCCTGACGCTATGATTAGGTCAAATGACTAAAACGAGGCAGAGCCGAACGAACCTTGATCACTCGCTCTACGTCACTTCTCTGACCAAGGCGCAACACCCTCAAGCACACTTCTTGCTCAGAATATCGTACCTTGTACACATCACAAAATCCACCCGAGTTGTCTGCTGGCTCTAGTTGGTCGATCCGCAGACCATCCAATACGTAGCACTGTGGATATTGCGATGTCTCCTTTGAAAGTCTGGAGAGGATGGAGCGCAGGCATTCCTGGTCCCTGGGCTCTATGAATTCGGGGTGGAGCAGCACCTGCGAAGACAAAACAATAAGCATCCCACACTCTAATCAGGTTCACGCGGTGCTGACCGAGTGCAAGAAATTCACTATTAGCTGTGCATCTTCACCTTTCAAGCTCTTCACTGCTTCTCGTTGCTCCTGGTCTGCTAGGACACCCGAGAGCAATGCAATATGTCTCCGAGTCATCAAAGCTGGAGAATTGTGAGTCACAACCAATGGCAAGTAATGCCTATTATATGCGTACCTTGATATCCCTCATCGTCATTGATGGAGATCTTCACACGTATACATGTCACTTCGAAACCCAACGGAGAGAAAGATTCTTCCAGGTATCGCTCTGGCCGACTGTATATCATCCACCGGATAGGGTAATTGACATTCTGCACGAAATAACGGATCAGTTTCATGATCTCGCACTGCGCCTCTATGCCCCTGCATTTGTCCAATCCATCCAGCACTATCACCAATGGCCATGGTGGGGCTGATGCGCTCGCGAAGCGTTGGAAGGGCTCAACGACGAGTCCCAAGAACTGAGCCTCACGGTTCTTTTCAAAAATCGTGGGGTCACCCCTGAGGTAACCGGCGACGGCGCGCTTGTAACCAGGATGCTGGAGGGTCAGCTGGTAGATTAGCGAAGGGATAATCTTATCAGGATCATCTCTGCCATCACGCCCAGAGAAAAAGAGTGAGGCGCCCAACCGACCTAATACCCTAAACCGTTCGGCGACCGTCTGTGCGATAGTAGTTTTGCCGACATTCCCAGGTCCGATGACCCACAGCATACCCGCGTCGCGTTTGGGATCAACTCCCCAATCGTGGATCCCGTCTCTTAAGGCTTTGCGAACATCGGGATCGCACTGAAGTACTAGATCACGAGCAGCGGAGTCAACCTCTGCACCAGTCATCCTCCTCTGCTCTAGGAGCTGCAGGGCTAATGCTCCACCGAGTGAGAGGTATTACAAAAACTGCGACAGAAATTCACCCACATGTGTCCACAAAGGAGGTGGTGGTATTATTATTGTTATTGACAAAAACGGCGTTATTGAGCACAAAGCCGTGTGCGTAGTTAAAATTGCCTGAGGCTTCGGGATATAGACCTGTACATCAGTCAAGACCTTGGTGTGCTCACTCTGTCTTTACCGACCTTCGCGTGCCCGTGGAGCGTCTTCTGGGTGTCCTCCCGTCCCCCGCCACATAGTTGGATGATGATACAAGGATAAGACCACAGCTTGGTACAAGGATAAGACCACAGCTTCTAACAACCCCTGGTTAAAAGCGCTCACTGGTGATTCGAAGACCTTGCTGCGCAGAGAACATCGTGCGGTTGTAAGCGGGTGCTTATAAGTAGAATAGGTTCGGCGTTGGGATGTGTCATATTCAATACGTGTCGGGACTCCAATGCTCATGAAAGGCTCAAACCTCAGAATCACCCATCAACTTCGTTCCAAGTATGTAAGGTGAGGGGTATTCATAACCCGCCGGGTGAGAAATTTCATCAGAAATGGCACTACAACTTGCTTCTCCACTCCAGCTTTCGTTATAGTAGCCCGTGCCAGTCTCACGCCAGCAAGGTCTTCTGGGCACCCAACAACTTCTTCGGGGATTTCCTGAAAATATTGTGGTATCACATCTTATCTGTTAGTCACAGGATTTCCCGTAGCCTGTGTCAATCCATCAATACTCTGCTTTTAACAACCACTGTATCGGGCTGTGGTCTCGTTCCCGTACCACCTCTACGCACGCCACGGAGGGTAACAGGATCGCCAGGCAGCGACATGTCGTATTCACAAGGTCTGTGAGGAACGGAATAGACCTATCAAGGTGTTGACAGACCCCCAGCCGACTCCCACACTCACATTTTTGAAGGGGCAAGCCACTTTGTAGTGAATGGAGGTTTCACCACACAGAACAACTACAATGCAGACAGTACGCGTATTCTTTCCACAGTGGTTACAATAGGTTCAGAATCGCTGATGGTGATGTTAGTTCTAGAGCCTCTAAAACGGAAGAGGGCGGGCGATGCAGAGGTGAACTCTGCCGCCCGCGAACCGATTCGATGTCGTCCTGATGTTCACGTGACCTTAAGAGGAAGAATTGTCAAATGGGGCGCCGACCCTAACAGTCGTGGGGGTCTATGGTGGATTGTGGGGCCGGAAAACGTTGGCAAATCTGTGGTCGCACAAGCAGTCACTGAAGAATTCCACTCATCGAATCATTTGGGTGCCTCATTCTTTTTCTCACAGAATGGCAGTCACGACCCCAACAAAGTCATCTCGACGCTGGCCTATCGGCTCGCTGTTGACCATCCCGAATACAAGGACACCATCTCCAAGTGCTTGAATCATAACCCCACGATTGTTGAAGAAAAATACGAAATTCAATTCCAGAAGCTCATCCTTGAATCGTTCCAAGATATCGCGAGGCGCTTGCCAACGACACAACAACGACCATTGGTGATAGTACTGGATGGATTGGACAAATGCAAAGGCACAGAGGCACAGTGCGAGATCATTAAACTGATCCGCGATTTCATGCAGATGGTCAACTATCCGCTTCGGTGGGTGGTTTTCAGCCGGCCAGAGCAACACCTCGAAGAATGTTTCTCCCTAACTGCTGTTTCTCATTGTACATACAAATGCGAGGAAATCTCCGAAGAGGATAGTGAAGGGTATAAAGGTGTCCATCTTATAGCGACTGCTCGCCCTTGATTGGGACTGACAATTCTCTAGCTTGGGTCACTCGGGAGCACATCAAATGGCTTTCGGGTGTCCTAGAAAAGAAAGAACAACGACAGGCGTTGAAGGAGCTGAAAGGCGGAGATGCACAGCTAATGGTAGATTTCTTACACTCGGTCAGCACCACGCCGATACTCTCGGGAAACAGGGATACTTATTATTATTACCCCTCGTAGATGCTTCTCCGCCACGCACTTATCGAGTCCAAACAACGGGCAGATTTGCGCTCCATGCTCTGCGATCTTTCGGGGGAGTCATCGCAGTTTCCACGACACTATGTGTTCAAGACATTGGAGCTTGGCAAACCTATAGATACCTCAGGTGGATTTTGCGATGTGTACAAGGTACATTATGCAAAACAAAATTTATGCCTGAGGGCTTTACGCCTCGGCCAAGCCAGTGAGGTGATCAAGACAGTCAAGGTTTGTCCATCTCCGTCTGCTGTTGGTCACTTAACCTACCTATCGTGTTAGAGATATTCAAGAGAGACAATCCTGTGGGCTGAGCTTGAGCATGAGAACATACTGCCATTCTATGGCCTCTTTCACCTTGACGCCCCCCTTACGCGAATCTGTCTCGTATCCCCTTGGATGGAGAACGGTAACGTAGTTAGATATCTGGAGATGAATACCACCAAGCCTCGTAAGCCTCTGGTAAGCTGGCCTCCTTGTTTCGCATCACATATTTCCGCTGATTTGTGTCAACATACTTGAAGGTTTGCGACATTGCCCGTGGTCTTGAATACCTCCATGGGCAAGATGTCGTCCATGGCGACCTCAAAGGGGTGCGTTTTTCTCCTCTCATGAGTGAGATTTTTCCTGACTAAAACGATCCACCGTAGACGAATATTCTTGTGGATAACATGGGAAGAGCTTGCATAGCTGATTTTGGCTCTTCATCCTTTCAAACGGACATGTCGCTTTCGTTGATGACCACGACGAATAGCACTGCCCACCGCGCAGACCGCTGGGCCGCCCCGGAACTATCGGAGGACACCCCAAAACCAAACAAACTAACCGACATATGGTCTGTGGGATGTGTTTTCTTTGAGGTATGGATGATTACTATTCTTGACAGTACTGAGTGCGCTTCAATGAGCGTGATAGGTCTTGACTGGTCTATTGCCTTTCAGCAAGTATCAGTCAACTAGGCAGATAAATCGGGTACTGGATAGAGGGGGATTGCCTGACGAACGCAACCCAGATTCGATAATTTCTTCGGATGAATATGACGAGGGGATGAGAAACTTGGTGCATCGATGTTGGGCCAGCAACCCGCAATATCGTCTGACGAGCGAGCGAATCGTACACGACCTCGATGCACAAGGACCGACGGGGAATGCTGGAGGTAATGTTATTCCAGCTCGGTTCGACCCCGAGAAACAGCATTTGCGAGACGTGATGAGAAAGATCCAAGATGTTCAAATTGATCTAAACAAAGTTAAACAGATTCTTGACAGGTAAAGTGACTTTCTGTTTGGGTCATGCTTGTAGCTAACAACCTCCTTAGCTTTAGACCTCACAACACGTCTTAGTGTTTTGTGATGGATCAGATGTACGGTAGGCGGGAACTCAGTGGTTTGTTTTGTTTTTTCATGTGCGCATGATGGCTCGCTCATCTGTTTATTTGTTTGTTTATTTGTTTATTGTTATTTAGTTCTGCATCTATAATACTCTCACGCAACTTTGGAATTGAGCGCCCCATTGAAAAATCCAACTAATTTAAACAAAGTGATCCGAGACTTCATTTGGATTCATTTGGATCCGGAAAATGAGACTTGAGAGCAAGTCAGATGGTTGTCAGCGTATATTAATATAAAATACTTCATTTGACTTTGTTTGACATTGGCAACATTGCCTTTTACACTGCAGGACAATACCAATGGATATGATATGGCTAATATGAGCCCTTGGGAAACATTACAGCTAAGCAGTAATTGTCAGCATATGTTATCAGAGTACTAGTGTGTAGGCAGTCATACCACAAGTAAAGGGCAATGAAGCTATTGAAGCTTGTTGAAGCAATGGTGTGGCTCTTGAGGCATGTTCAGGATAATATGTACAGTGCAGTAGCAAGGAAGAATGGCACTGATGGTGCAGAGGAAAGGAA